>JWHW01046927.1:325516-358494 GCA_000931545.1 Papilio glaucus
TAAAAATAGAATGATATACGTGAACAACTCATTGCATTTATTGCCTTCTAGTTTAAAAGGCGTTTTCCAGACAAATGAACCATTTTCAAAGCCCTTAATCTATGCTATATTCAACGATTTGCGAAATCCGCATAAGCAAATGAAAGATGATTCGATTTATAATTTCGCCGAAAGAAGGTTCGGTAAAGAGATAGCTGATTATGCAATTGCACCAATGATATGTGGCATCTGTGCAGGGGATGCCAAAGAAATATCTGTAAAATTTCTCATGAAAACTCTTTTCGAGTGGGAACAAAATTATGGAGGAGTTATGAAAGGGATGATGAAATCTTTTCTAAACACAAAAAATGAAAATAATCAATATTTAAGTGAACTGGCGAAGAGAGCACAGGAGGAGAAATGGAATGTGTACACAATTAAAGGAGGTATTGCCAACTTCCCAGCCACCTTGCTGCAGCATCTCAGAGACAACAACGTGGATATTAAATTAAATAGCAAAGTTAATGAGATACGATTTGTAGACTCAAGTACTGTAAAGTTGATAAATAGAACAGGAGAGGAAATAACAGCAAACCATGTCTATTCATCCATACCAGCACATGCATTGGCAAATTTAGTTGATAAACAACATCCAGATCTCTCGGAAAACCTCAGAAGTATTCCATTTGTGACAGTTGGCTTGGTCAACTTTTATTTTGACTCAGACAAACCTCTAATTTCTCCGGCATTTGGATTTTTGGTGCCCCCAATTGAGAACTCACCAATTCTTGGTGTTGTGTTTGACTCATGCTGCATGCCTGATCAAAGTGGCACCGTTTTAACCGTGATGTTGGGTGGGAGGTGGTTTGAAGAAAAGTTTGGTAACAATATAACTGAAAAAGAACTCTTTGACATAGCGCAGCGTGAAGTAAGCACAATATTAAACATTAAAGATAAGCCAGCTGCATATCATGTTAAAATTTTAAATAAGTGCATTCCTCAGTATATTATAGGGCATTACGAGAGGGTGGAGAAGGTAAGGCAATATATAAAAGATCACAATCTGCCGATTTCGCTTCTCGGCAGCAGCTATGATGGAGTTGGCATTAATGATGTCATTTATTCTGCTAAGACTCAGGTTCAGTGATGTATGTATCAAACAAGTAAATATATAGATGGGTATACTCATAAATGAATGTAAAAGCTGCCTCAGATTGTACAAATTCACAGAGATTATTTTGAAAGGAATTAATTTTATATAACCATATACAGACTGCTAGGGTAAGGCTTTGTTATAAACTTTTAAAAGTGACCTTGTTATAGCTGAATTAGAACATTTTTTGCTAATATTGTAGTATAAGTTTTTCATTGGTTCAAAGAAAAATTTTAGTTTCATTGAGATGTATTTATTCAAAAATTCTCAATAAATGTTAAAACTCTCGGAGTTAATATGGGGTGTAAGTTGATACAAGGGAATATAATTTAATTGGTTATTTTTTTTCTTTGTTAATTTTATACACAGGTTGGTTTTATGTAATAATTAAAAAAATAATGCAAGCTAGATGTTTTTGTGCATCATATCCTATGTCCCATAGATAGTTGGTGCATGGTTTAATTCCCTGCAACAAATTTGAATTTTATCATACATTATTATGAGCAAATTTTGGCCCTAAAGTAAGAAGCAAAAAAAGTGGATCACCTGGTGTTAAGTGAGCGCTACCCATAGACATCCGCAACAAGCACACGAGTTGCCTACTTTTAAAGGACAGGAGGGCATAGACATATAGGCATAACCCCCTCCCTGTTCCAGTCCTATCCCTATGAAGAAAAGGTGGGAAGGGGAAGAGGACTGAAATTAGGCCTCCGGCACCTCACTCATCAGACGAAACGCAGAGTACTTCTACTTCACGCCTGTTTTCTGTGAGGTCGTGGTATTTCACCGGTCGAGCCGGCCCGTTCGTGCAACTGATGTTGTTGTTGCGGGCTCTACCACTTTTGAGTTGAGAGAGATGAGTTGTAGTCCTTAACATTGCCAATATTTTCTGGACCTAGCGTAGTCAGTGAATTTACATTGCTCCACCTAGGTTATTTGACATTGTCTTAGTAATCAGCAACATTAACATAAGGTATATGCCGAAAAAATATCAATTGAGTAGTGACAGAAATTAACCTCAAAATGTATGTATATATACGTATACGAATAATTATTCATTGTAACTCACTTGCATTTTTTTATCAATGATCTGCACTTTTTTCAGACAGTTAGTTTCAACAATAAATACATGGATTAATATAGTTACCTACCTTATAGTTAGTTACCTACCCACCTACCTACAATACCAACCATGTTGTAGGTAGGTGGGTAGGTAACTATATGGCTGCCCGTACCAACCTCTTGGATAATTGGTCGAAAATCTGATGGCCAACTCTTGTACCTAGCGCGCTCATTGGTCAAATCAAACAGCGCATCGTCGGCTTCCTGTTACAAACTTCCGTCCCTTTTTTACAAAATCACTTTTACTATTTGCTGGAAAACGAGAGGGAAAGATCTTACATATCAAAAAATAAATTCAAGTTCTAAGAGCACTTATTTGAACAAAGATATTTGGGTTTTTAATATTAAAAATGGATTTTGTTTATATTTTATCTGATTGTGGTTATTCCGGTAAGAGATACTGAGTTTATGCGTGGAGTGTTAAAACAAATTAAGATAGTCCCGTCATGTTTCGATGAGGATTAACACTTATTTAACTGGGATGTTACAAAGGAGATGTATTAAAATAAAATACATATAAAAAACAACCTGTATTCATGCTTAAGCATAGTATCAATATTGTGAGCATGTTAAACTTTATATAAAACTAAAAAGTAAATGTGTAATAAATTATCTATTAATACTAAAATATCTTCCTCCTTACTTTAAGAATAGTGGAATTTCATGATAATTTCTTTATATTCACTAAAAGCGATTTACATTCATCATACAAGTTAAGGCATACACACAATTCATCAAGATTTAATTAATATATTATGCAGCTGCTTACATAAGGCGAATAAGTTACAAAGTCGTCAGTCATACTCATAACTATACCTTTGATACCAAGATATGATTGTTGTAAACAAACAAACGTCATTTACCATACATGGCGGCCATTACACTTTTTATACTTTCATTAAAAATGTAATTTAGTGGAAATCGTGAGATAAAGTGAAGTGAAATTGTATAATATGGATAGCTAATGTCATAAGGTAATGTGAGAAAGATTCGAGTATTTTGGAATTTAACGTAAAAACCTTTGTTTACAAAAATCACATATTGCTGTGAAACAAGGTATAGAGATATTATTACAAAGTCTAAGCAGCAAGGAGTTCATAAACAAAACTATCCAGGAATCGATTATCAGATTTGATCGATTATTGTGAATTGAAGAAAATGACTTCATAATTAAAGATTTAATAATAACACCTTATTTAACGCATCTACCAATAAACTATCATCAGTTTTAAACTTATAAACATATGCTCATTGTTGAATAAATATATGTGATATACATACGTAATTGTGCTTCATTCACGCCCGGTTTCTGAAAGGTTTGTCAAAATCTTATACAACCAACCTGTCAAGTTAAATGTCATGTCAAATCAAATGACATTTCAAAGGTCGAAAAATGACATTTAATCTTGATCAGCTTTCCACGAACCGGGCGAATAGTATTTTACAATCAATTTAATTCACATGGAAATTAGGGATTTTGCTCTTAGACTAGAGAAGTTGAAGCGAGACAGGAATAAGATACTTACATATAGCCAACATGTACATGTTCAAGATTTAATTCACCTGAGAGGAGTGAATAGACCGATGGTAACTACAGCGTACCATCTATTTACCATCGTGATATGGTCAAGAGCTACTTTACTCGTAAAATCTAAAAAAATTTGACCGAGGACCTTCTTTGTTTCATAAGACCACAATGATTTCATCAAGCGTTACATTCATCTGTGTTGGTAGCGTTAGATCTCGTGGGTAGTGTCCCCTATCCGGAGATACTGCCGAGGTGCAGCAGGAGCGCGGCGTGCAGCGTGTGGTCGCGCGGGTCGTGCGCGCCAGCGGGCACCGTGTTGCGGTAGCGGTACTGCAGCGCGAGCGCCGCTACCGCCGCCACCCCTGCCTCTACCCCAGCCTCACACTGCACCTGTAGCCTGAGCGCGAGTTTGTTCGACTTGCGCCACAGGATTATACTGCATCACAGAAACAGATATTATTGTTTTATCTATAGACGAATACTTGTGTTTGGATGTCCGGTAGGGCAGCGCAGGGCAAAAGATAGAAAAATGGTAGCCACTTATACGACGTATCAAACGATAAAGTCTAAAATTACTAAGGTCATTTATTTTTCTATTTTTGTTGGCCCAAACGATTTATAGAGAAAATAAACTTATTTTCTGTATCTGTCTATATTTAAGAAAATAGGTTAAAAGGGAAGCAAATTTTCCAAGTAAATGTTAAGATAATGTCCAAAATCTGGCCAAATTTGCGGTTGTCCAATGGATGACGGCCGGAAGGAGACCGATCTTTGTCGCAATCAATGGGGGGGGGACCTACGTCCGACAGTGGACGACTGTCGGCTGAAGGAAATAAGGATTTAGAAGCGTATGGATTTGGTCCTTCGAGTCGGATACTCCAAGTAATTAATTAGTTAAAGGGTGCATCAATGTGAGTGTATAGTACTATATGTATGAATGTGAGTTAAATAAGTATAAAACGATTGCACTAACTCGTTAGCGTCGTGTGTCGCGTCGTCGTCGTACTCGGCGGCGTCGTCGCGCTGCGCCAGCGTCAGCGTCACGTCGGGCGTCACGATACGACACGACGCCGACAGGACCGCTTTACGTTGCACCGTCTCATACCACAAATTATCCTGATGAAACAAAAATTATATTATACTATTATTATATTAAACCTATTATACTATTATTATATTAAACATAAAAGAGATACATCACTGACTTAGGCTAATTTTTATTATCAACGTACAATATTTTCTTAAAGGCCAGCAACGAATCTGCAGTTTCTCTGGTGTTGCGGATGTTTCGGTATCACTTAGCTTTAGGCGACTCGTTTCTTTTCCTATAAAGAAAATAATAATAAGCAAGATATTCAAGTATGTTAGGAGTTAAATAACAATACTTACTTTTTCTAGATTAAGTGACCTTTCCAGAGACTTCTCTAAACTCTTGGGCTCTTCTATCCTCTCCTCTGTTTCGGGAATGTCTTCCGGCTGTAGCAGGCGGATTTGCATCTCATGGCCAGTTGGGTTGGTCAGCTTGAGGAGCAAAGCAGACGTGCAGCCAGGTATGATCGGCTCGTTAGATATTATCTTTACTTCTGGGACATGATAGCTAAAAACAGTAATTTATATTAAACAATTGTAATTAATTTAAACCTAATGTTTAAGTAGGTTTATGGTATCATCTCTAGTTTTAACTCTGGCAACATTGTAACGGAAGCACTTCCGTGTGTCAAGCAACACTCATCATGTATATTAATTACAGAAGAAGTAGAAATAAACCAAATACCGCCAGTACTCAGTGTTTTACTTATAAATAATTAACAATATTACAAAGGACTTCCCATTTCTTCCTCTCTTTTCTTAATGTACATCTTGCCTTTGCCCTATATAGATCAAATTATTTGCAATCTGATCGTTACAGTTGTCTATGGGTAGATGTGTTCACTTAATATCTAAAGAATTTTTTGCGTATTTGCCTTTTATAAAAAATAAAACATTTTGCTCAATCATCAAAGTATCTGAGTGACTTACAGAACTAACAGAGTAACATAAGACTATCTGAGTGACTTACAGAACTAACAGAGTAACATAAGACTATCTGAGTGACTTATAGAACTATGTGATTGACTTACAATGCCAGCAGTTCAATTTTAAATTTAATAGATCCAGGGTTGTACTCCGGCTTGGTGAGGTTGTGGTCGCAGGCCCGGCAGCGCTGGCTGCGCTTCACGCTCAGCAGCTTGGCTATAGGATGCAGCCGCGACACGCTGCTCGGCTGCCACTCCGGCGACGCGAGCCGTTGTGGCATGCTTGTTACTGTAAATAAATATATAAATGTTTTTTTCCGACCCTTTCACAATTACATATTGACAAGCAACAAAAATCTATAAATGTATAGGTTATTTATGTAACAATAGGCGAGGCACATGATAAAGGGACAAACTAAACTAAATTAACAATTTTTACGAAGGAATGCAGCATATGAGCAAGGGGTTACCTTGATATATTAAGTGTTTACAGCTACCTCATAGACATCGGCAATAATAAGTTGCACATCTGCCTATATGTTGAATACAGAAGAGTGTAAGAAAAATGTGAACTGGTAGGGATGAGTAGGTCATCAGGTATATGGTTTGTTTTTATTTTCTTAAAAATGTTAACACCTACTTTGATTTAAATTGAGTTCCTTGGTGTAGAAATCCTCGGGCAACTCCTCAACTTCTGCGGAGGCCTCACTCGGTGTGAAGTTGGCGATGGCCGACGATGAACTCTCGCTGGAAGGTATGCCAGCTATGTTTCGCGCCATTGCACCAGTCAAACCAGTTTTATCCTGTATACAATAATATAAAATCATCAATTTATAAATTTGCTGGCTCACAAAATTGAATTCCAATGTATTGTATTAAAAATTAATTATACAAACAGTAAGAGTAATGTATTTTCCTCTGATGGCAAACTTTTTCCGTTCTCTATCCAATTTCTCCTGTTTCTCTTGCTGAGCTATGGCTTTGTAGTAGTCCAGGAGTTGGTTAATACGAATTGCATGTGGATTCACTCGCTCCTGCCATCCACCAGATGCTGCAACAAGAGATAACAAATTGGTTATGATAAAGACAATTTATTTCTAATAATTATTAAGTAGGGTCCTCATTTATTGCATAAGTTTGTCAATGAACAATTTAAATAAAAAACTGCATACTTATAGGAGAAATCTGTCACATATAAATGCTCACAAATTATAATAAATTTAAAATAGCTAACAAGTCAGTTAGATGTATACATTAAGTAAAAAATTAGTGATGATGTTAGACGGGAAACTAAAGATTTGGCATTTTAAGTTCTGTTTATGCTGCAGCATTCTGGCCACAGATAAAATACTACCATTTATTAACGTAAAAACTTAAAAGTGTTTTACCTACTGACTGGTCAGGTATACCAACATCTCTTGAAGTCCATCGGCAATTGAAACAAGACAGGTAATACATCTTTTTTGGTTGTTTATTTTCCACTTTTGAATCGCCAGATCCTTGTTCCGATGTTTGTCGAGGTTGAGCCAGTGTGGCCCTGAAATGTAAAAAGGTTTTATGTACATTCTACAATTACATCATACAATTCTGATGTTATTTGCAAAAGATCAAACATTTTTAGTTCCATGTGTTAAAAACATGCCCTGAAGATTATGAGGTCCAATTTTCTTTGAATCTGTCAAAACAAAGTAGAAGTAGAGGCCGTCCCCTTTTACCTTAGTGGTCAAATATAAGAAGAAACTTCCATAAAGCCTTATTGCCTGACCCATCAACCCAAAAGAAATTGTCTTGGCATAAGACATTCAGGAGATCTGACCCCAAATAACAGAAAAAGGGAAGGATAAAGAAGATAGATAGACTCCATCTTAATATATTAAAGACCTACCTTGTAGAAAGTGTATGGAAGCAGCTCGGGCAGTCAAAGCAACTGCTGCATCTGTTCTTTTTGAGCCTGGCTTCTGATGATGGCATGTTCTCCAGGCAGTTGGCACAGTAGTGGGAGTCCACCTTGGTAAATAGAGTTATTGTTATATTTATTGTAATATGAAACAACAATTTTGTTTCACAAAATATAAGGATTTTTTTGTTTTTTTTTTAGATTATTTGTTATTAAATAGCACTACAACCAAGCATTTATACAATTAATACAGTAAATATAGTGCAAACTACTGTTTATACCTAGTGCAGTGGCCATTTGAAATCAATTTACTTGCAATATATTTTCTTTTATTCATGATGGTATATAGATATTAGGCACATCATTGTGTTGTAATTTTTTTAATATTTGTCATATACAACATGTGAGTGTGTTCAATAAATACATGTATACTTGTATTTTGACTTGTGTGCCATGCTTCAATTTCATTTTCTATACCCTAATTGCAAAGTGTGTGCCAGGATCGCACCAACTGGAAATCCATGGTTTCTGCCTACCCCTCTGGGTTAAGGGTGTGACCACATGTAAGATACTATTTTGTTAGAAATATAGAATATCTATAACCGAAAAGCTTTCACGCGTAGATCTAGATAATGAGAAAAGTGTGCCATGACAGAAAACCTATATGATATCTCATAGCACATTATGATTAGTGTCTATTCATGTAGTGTTTAATTTATTTAGTCTATAGCGTATTAACTCTATCCCTTACGCGTTTAAATATTCATTACCAAATTTATTTTAGCACACCATCCATACAAAGAAACAGATGCACAGGATTCGCCATAATCGAAAGAGGATTGATTGAGAATGTAGGCATTATGTAATAAAAGTACTTAATATAATTTAGCTTTCTTTAATCTCTCTATTACTTGATGAATATTGCATACATATATTTGGTACACTTACTTCATGGCATATACAGAAGCCGCATCGTATCTGCAAGCAATGTCGACAAAAATATAAGCTTGTTATTGGCTTCAGCTGACCGCACGAACAAACATATTTCACATAATCTGGCTGGGTTAAATAAGCCATGGCTATTCTAATTTACGGAATTTAATTTAGAATTCAAAAGTAAACTGATTAAACTTTTATATTGTAAACGTAAAAATGAGTCAGATCCTGATCATTAGACTGACTTTGACGTTGACAATTGGCAACTGTATCTACAGGCTACGTTCCACTAGGTGTTCACGAGACTCACGCACGAACATGGGATTATGGAGCGTTTTGAGCGTTGATATAAATATACAAATGCCGAGTTTGATATAAAAAAACAAGGACTTAAAGAGGTTAGGTTGCAGTTTGTAAGTGTGAACAATAAGTTTTAATTTTTAATTATTGGTTAACTCGATTCGTAAAACATTTAATTTTTTATATAATTTTTGTGGAGTACTTAATTTATTTAGGTTTAAATATAATAAAAATTTCTTATAAGGCGGCAGCCTACTACCGCCTGCCAGTATGCGGCGCAAAAACTACACTCCTAATATAGATAGTTTTTGCGCTGCATATTTGCAACATGCAAATGCTGATCTACAAAGTACTCTTTGTTATTTTATGTTTTAGAAATCGCGCGAAATAAGTCAACGCTCACAAAGACCCACATATGAAGATGGGTCGTTGTGAGCTTGGCGCGACCGAAAATAATGACGTCATTAGTGACCTTTTCGCCGCGACCACAACGATCACGGTCATCCAGTAGAACGGCTAAGGCAGCATTTGTGATTGCTTAGTGGAACGCAGCCAAACGCCTAAAATGTTCCTGTGTCAATTGAATTGATTGATTGACCGAGATTCATCATCAACTCCTTGCTCTTTTCCCACTCTTGTGAGGTCAGCACAGTATGATTGTAGTCCATACTGTTTAAGTCTTTACGGCCGGCCGTATGCCTGACGCCAACCCTCCTTGAGATTGACAATATGAATTGATGACAGTTTCAAATTGCCATAAAACAATTCTTCCAATTCTAAGTAAAAAAAAAAACATTTTAAAAAATCTGTCGTGAGGTGTAGCGTTCGTACTAACGAGCGAATGGTATGCAACGCCACTGGGAGTACTTGTTCCCAATTTTCTGTATCCATACCCTTACAACGCAGGGCTAGTTATATTGTTTTTTATATCGTCCCATTTAGGCTTTAACTATTCATTATCTATCTTAGAGATGAATTATTTCTGGTTATTTACGCCGTAAATGATTATTTTCTGAGATTATATTCTTGAAGAATTAGAATTGCGAATATCAATAAAACATAATAATCTTTGTACAGATGCGAATAATGACTTGGAAAGTTCCAAACATTGATCTCAAATAATCAATTCTACCTTAATTTGTGTAAAGTTAAAATATATTATCATCATTAGCCTATCCCAGTTCACTGATGGACGTAGGCCTTCATCGAATATGGAAAGTCATGTCCATTCCGACCACGCTGGGCAGACGGGTTAGTGAGCGCAGTAAGCTGTCTAGTTTTAGTCAGCAAGGCTGCTGCCTCCTGCTGCTTGGTGTTTCATCTAGACAACCAGTTAGTTGATGATTATCCCGCCATCAGTTGTCCGGGACCCCTAAGATGGGTCTCTTTCCCTTGGTTGCCTCTTACAACTCCCTTGGGAAAGATGGGGTAGTAGTATTCTTTATTGGCACCACTACACAGCATAATAGAAGAATGTAGAAGTAATAGTTTGCTTAATATGTTGGTAAGTAAGATAAATGTCCTGAAATAATGAAATAAGCGACAATACTCAACTCACGTCTGACCCACTTCTGTCGGTCGATTTGCGAACGATATTAATGCGCGGATTCCTCACACGCAGGCCCGTGGTGGGAATTTTAACGGCGACAGTTCTCGAACTTTTTAAGGCATGCCAAGAGGAACCTACGTGGACAGGCTCGGCTTTCTAATGCCGTAATATGTTGCGAAACTTATCGAGGGATCCAATTATGTCATTCGTGTATAGGTTCACCATAAAGTGTTGCCAGGATTCGTGATGGTTTCCCTTAACCATCCGTGCAATAAAAATAGTATCAATTTGGGTTTTTATTTACAGTGTTTATGTTTATACAGACAATGAGAAGTGCCATTGATGATATTCTTGAAGGACTAAGAATGTTCAATGCTGAATTATTCGTTGGACTCGTCAACAGCAATTTGAGCTGAGCGTTGTGAGAACTACGCAAAGACCAAGGGGTACTATGCGTCACATAGTTTCTACTGACCGTAAGGACGTGGGTGTGGGACGACGACGTTCATGGGACCGTGTTTGTTACCTGAGGTATGTAGAAGTTCGCATGTTAGAAAACTGTATCTAATGTACTTGTCCTTGATTTCTTGACTGTTACAGCTACGATTGGGTCTACAGTCATTTTTAATTTAATATCATGTCATATTGGTTTTCGGCAGTTTTCAATGGTTAGGGTAATAGAGAAAAAAAATTGAGAGAAGTTTTTATGCCGTCTTGTCCGTGATTTTTGTACAATTACATTACCAAAAAATATAAAACAAAACAGAAATATCCCAGATATAGGCACATTGATGGGTAATCTATTTGTATTAATTACCCGTCGCAAAGTCGCTTGGGATTCAAGTTTAGCCGACGTTTAAAATGGTCGCTAGAATATTTATCACGCGTTAGCTCGATTGATTTGTGACAGCGATGAAATGAATAGACTGTTCGTTACTAGAATTGATTTTACTTTTTTGACATCACGCTTGTTAACGAGTACACGGTAGACGTGTGACATTAGTGTCATTACAACGGACGAAGATGAATAATGTAGATATCGTTCAATGTATTTGAATATACTACTAATATATAAAACTAGCTGTGCCCCGCGGTTTCACCCGCCCTACAATTTAACTTTAGCGAAATGATATTACCTACTTAATACTAACGTAACCTCATCATCTCCCTGCCCTTATCCCGCGTATCGACACAGTATGGCCGTAGCACAGTTTAACACTCGCATATGATTGTTTAAACTGTGACCGTAGTCCATATTATATAGGTTCTGGCGACAGTTTCTACGGCCGGCCGCCTGCCTAACGCCAACCCTCCTCGGGAATAATAAGCTACTAACGTAACCTAGCAAAACATTTTACATAAGAATAATAAATAAATAAATATACACTCACGCCCGTAACCCAGAGGGGTAGGTAGAGATTATGGATTTGGCGCGATCCTGGCACACCTCTCTCGCTTCTTCTACATCCATATGTAAGGATGCAGTCGTCAAAGTCAAGGAGTTCGAAGAAAACGCCGGTTTGTCACCAAGCCTTCTTCCATCAACCGACCGACTGACCTCGGCACGGCCGGCCAACATGGACGTGCCTCGGGCTAGTCATTACATTGTCTCAATGTTTAAATCATAGTAAATAGGATTTATTCAATAATGTAATAAGTGATTTATACTTTCACCAATACATTTTACAATTTCACTCATGGCAATTAATGAGTTTAAATAAATTTACTAAATATTAAACAAATTGTTGGGTCGTAATTACATTTACAATGTTACCATTTTATAAAATCATAATGATAATACAATTAATATTTACTCTAAATATAACGTTACTCATAATCAAAATAATACTGGCGAATTAATTAATAACAATATCAATAAATTAATAAGCTTACTCATACATCTACGCATACAAGTTCGTCGGTTACGGATACTCCTTATCACCCTTCTTTACTATGTTACTAATCTGATCGATATAAGTTCTCCTAGGACGTCCCCTACCCTTATACCCTAACTTCTTAACGATCGCATCACAACGGCATTAAGTCTCCGAAATATTTGCGTGTGCTATGAATATCTCAATGCACAGTGTGTCTAGCTGATGCTTGCAAAATCTCTGAAACTGTCCTGTTTGAACTTTGTATAAACTTTCAATCGTCATCATTTTAAAGATTATAATATAACAAATAACTAAAAGTTACACCTGTTCAACTGAATTGTTATCGACTGTTTATAGCATTTTTATCGAACAAATGTTTGACATTCGGTTTGGTTCTTTAAACTGATATTTTTTTTTCATTTTAGTTTCATCATGTGTATTGAGTATGGAACTTTATTTTCATATAACATACAGATACTTCGATTTTATTTATTTGTATGGATTGATATTCATCATCATCTCATAGATTGATATTATAAATGCGAAAATTTGTATGTATGGATGTTTGTTACTCTTTCACGTAAAACTGGTTAAACGTATCAGGATGAAATTTGGCACAGAGATAGATTATAGTCTTTTTATCCCGGAAAAATGTACGGATCCCATGGAATACATTCTGAAACGGCTACCAGGGCGAAGCCGGGCGGATCACTAGTCTGAACTAAATCTTAAAAGTTACGACGGCGCGGTGTTAAACCTAATGGAATGCATAAACCAGAAAGTTGTACCATGAATTAATGAAACATAACTTGGTAAGTATTTAGTTCTGTATAAACAAGGATTACATCTTCATACTAGCGACCCGCCCCGGCTTCGCTCGGGTAGTTCTACATGCAAACTTTCTTCCCCTAATTTTGTTTCAATTATTTACAAAAATCCTTTTTTAGATCTCGCCTATGTAATAATAGAAATCTCAAAAGTTCAAATCTTTATACTCAGCAGTTTGGCCTGTGCGTTGATATATCAGTAGAAGATAATACAGAAGAACAAAGAGTATAAGTAGAAGAAGATAGAAGGTAATAAAGAAGATTCGGTACTTAAGTTCTATTCGCACACTTTTTGTAAGCCATTGTCAAATTTTAGATGTTTAATTTTAGCCAAATTTTTTTTGCAACGAAATCTTTTGACGTAATTTACCGAATTGATTTTTGTAACTTTGTTGTATTGTCTATAACAGGATTTTCACAATATTTTTTTTTATATCAAAACAACACAGAGTAAAAAAACTTAATGACAAATTTGACAAACCTTATTTGTAGCGTGTATAACACATATCGTTGATAACGACACTGTGTCACTAAAAGCACTGCATTTCGAAAACTGCACCATTTTTCGGCGAATGCAGTTTGTTACTTTGTGACTGAATGCAATAGAATAATTTGTACACATAGTATTTACATATTTACATTCTTTCAGCATTGTTTTTTTTTTAATTACGAGTAGTACGAGTCTTGTTTACAATGGAATGTCATAAGAGGTGACTGATAAAAGACCAGAATCCATAGATAGATTTAAATTAAACGACGCGGCGAGTAAAACCGTGGGTCATAGGTAGTGTATTTATAAAATACCTACTACCTTAACCACCGCTTTGTCGTGTATTTTATTTACTTTTTGAATATTTTATGACGTAACTGTTTTTTGCCTCAATATTCACTTTCTCTCATGTATATTTTATGTAATACATAGTTTTGT
The DNA here is from genome assembly GCA_000931545.1 of Papilio glaucus. Taxonomy (NCBI): domain Eukaryota; kingdom Metazoa; phylum Arthropoda; class Insecta; order Lepidoptera; family Papilionidae; genus Papilio; species Papilio glaucus. The sequence goes on from JWHW01046927.1 coordinate 339,628, forward strand.
GATCGGAATTAATTTATTTGGTGTGTAAGATTGTTGGAAGGAGGGCATTGGGGCGGATGCGGTGTAGATGAGTTGGATAGCGGCCTAGTCAACGTTGCTCGTTGCAATGGCGACTAGACACCATCCAACGTTCGGAATTAAAGCGTTCTACTTATTGATGTTTTCGTTAATGTTAATTAATTGGAACTTATAGCTTTCGAACTAGTCAACGTTTGTAAATTAACTAGATGAAGCAATATTTAATCTATTCCTTCGCATATCACCAAGAAATAAGTGTAAGTCACTATTTTTGTTTCATATTCGCAGATCATTGAAAAAAAACCTTTTCGATGTATTATAATTATTCTGCTATTACTATGATTAAAGATCAAGTATTCTGTGTTTCGTATAGTGAGTGCTGTGCCGGAGGCCTAATTCTACTCCCCTTCCTCTTTTCTCGTTCGAAAAGGGGGGATGGACGTGGACTGGAGAGGGAAGAATAGATAAAAAGACAAATCTCATTTTTACTGTCTATCCTCTGTTGGAGGTTGGTAACTCATAATTCATTGGCTTGTTGCAGATGGCCATGGGTAGCGGTCACTTTATCAGGTGAGCTGCTTGCTAGTTTGCCATCATCTCCAATTAAAAAAAAACTTTAAGACCTAAAATTCAAGACATAAAATCCGGATGAAAAAATTAAGAGTCCAAAGCCATCAACAAAGTGTTTTAAGTCAGTAGTCCGAATTGGCAATGGGTCGGTCACATCTAGTTAGCGACCGTAGATGGGTCTCGAAGTTTGCTAATGGAGGCCTCTGATTTTAACCAAAAGTTTCCGGTTTACCAGGTTGACCGCGGTGAATAATTGTCGTGGAAGAGATGGCGGAAGGCTTATGTCCAGGAGTGAACTGATATTGCCGGATGATGATATCCATTCCGCTGTTATATAGATCTTATCACTTGTTATGTGTTTGACATAGACCACGTTAATATCCTTCTAAACTACAAACACCACTATCTGTCTACAAAACACCAAAAATTTCTTTAATTGTCCATTTAGAGTTTTAGAAATTTATTTTATTCTTGTTAACTTGTGCCTGGTTACTATGACTTTCCCCCTTCAAGAGTAGTAAAGTGGTTCAATGCCCCAATTGGGTTAAAATAAGCAAAAGTCATTTTTTTTAATAATCATTCCTTATCTATCTACATATTGTAATTTTCAGGATTGTCGGTCAAGTTTCCGTAGTGTAGCGGTTATCACGTGTGCTTCACACGCACAAGGTCCCCGGTTCGATCCCGGGCGGAAACAATGCTTATTGTTTTTGTTACATAGACAATTTTAGAAAATTTTATGCACAAATATTGGAGAGTGACGCTGACAACGGACGTCCACAAGAGCTCTGGGTGTTTATTTATTTACTTATTACGTTAAAAACTTCGTTTCCTTTTAAGACGCGTCACTATTTTAGAAGGGCGCGTGTCCAGTGCACTCGTGTGCATATTCCATTCATGTTTGTCATCTCACTTGTGCGAGCTTTCACCAAAATGAGGCCAGTACTTGTTTATTGTGCGTTAATACCTTAATAAAAAATTAAATCATTTACTTTGATTGAACAAAATAAGTACTTATATATTGAACAACGAGACAGGACAAGAAATTGCTCATGTCCGTCGTATCACCTGGAATACTTGAAGAACAACATTGAATGCTGGTAGAGCTTCGTTACGGCTTTACTTTTCTGTCCAGACTCTGTACGTATCGGTATATTAAAGAAAATTAGCGGTTTACTTTTGAGTTTTGTCCATCGAGGTCATACCAAAAGCCAAATTCCATTCTTATCCCGTATTCTATACGTATGACCTCTTTCTTCTACAGGCTACCAACGTCTGTGGATCCATCTCCTCCACCATCAAGAAACCATACAATCCGGAATATGCTTTATGTGATTTTTTTCGGCAGTGGAAACCCACGTTAAGATTGAAAGCACTGGTATTACTGATGACACCGTCCGCGTGAAACTTGACGCATGCCCACCGCGTAGCTCGGTTATCTTTCCATAATGTTAATATACAATTACGGACAACTAGTTATACCCGATTTAGAACCTTCAGGTATATAACTATGTACTACGATTTTCTATATTTTGGCACACTTTGTGAAAGGCATGGATTAAAATTTTCAACCAGTTTTAATTACATCAAAATTATTTTAATGCGTTTTACTATTTTCTGATGAGGCAACACAGAAACGAGATTAAATTAACGACATCCCTAAGATCCGGTTCGGTTAGTTTGTTTTCGGCGCTAAACCGGTTTATTAATAAATTCTAATTCCTTAGAAAATAGTTAATTAATTAAGCCGATAGATCTTATTTCAATAAATAAAAAGTTGTATAGAGCCGTTTTCGAACAACAGGAAATGACTTCCACCGGAAATGTTTGAACAACATTAAAATGTAGGTAACCTTAAAATTGTATTACAAGATGTCGTTAAAATTTATCATCTGACTGAGCATTTCTACATTACTTGTGTATTTATATGTATCTACGATAATATACTTTATTTAATATAAAGTAAGATGTTAATGCCGTAATCGTAGAATTCGGAAATACGGTAAGGAAACCTCGGAAACCAGTAATCTTTGTGCTACAAGCGATCAATCTCAAAATCTTTCATATTTATTTTTAAAAAATGTTTGATTAAAAATTTCCTATATTTCGATGAATAATTTATTTTCAATTATAAGTTAAATCTTTTAGTGACCGGCCAGTGCCTAGAATTTGTTAAATATTTTTGTGTTGTTCTTTTATGAGGAATGTTAACACATTAACATTTGTAATTTGTGGAGTTGTTTAATTTACTTTTATCCTAAATTTTTTATATATCTGAGCATAATTTCTTACTTCAGACATTACTATAATCATGATAGTTTTGAGAATGTTGAAAATTTTGAATGCTTTTGGAGATAAAAATGAATAGCTATAATTTTTCATTGATTGTATTGTGTGGGGAAGTTGAACTCCTTGGCATGTTGCTTGAATAACGCCATCAAAGTTAGTCACTATGAAGTACTTTCAGTAACTCAACTTAAGCCACATGCCAAGTGTCTACAATGTTACACATCTACTTTTTAATTGAAATACTGTTCCAAAGACGATAAATACAAGATTTGTCTATGGTTAACCTAATTAACTTATATGGATTTCCTCGATGCATTCTCGTTTATGACTTGCTGTTCAAACTAGAATTTTCTTTTAACCTTATAGGGCACTTCAAACGAAAACAAAAAAAAATATAATATATTTATACTGTCTTTGTTTAAATATGTGTTAATTGAACGCCGAAAAAAGATATAACATACACATTACCTTTTCTAACTATTCAAAAATCTGCCATTTGTCATTCAGACACAAAAACAAACCTATGAAAAATTTATTAGCTTTTGGTCGCGGGTATAAAGACCTAGGTATTTTACTACTTTAAGTGCCTACTCCATTTTGTAAATATTACGGAAAACCTTTTAAATAAATTATTACGGTTACGTTGCAGTAATTTAATAATTAATTCTATCGAAATAGTTCCATTAAATATACAAATAATAATTAACGGTTTAATTATTCCGTACGCATTCGTCCGCGGGGATAAGCAAAGGTCGCTATGATAGCGTCGCGTTGGGCAATGGCGCTCGCGTCGCGCGGGCGCGCGTACGCTGACAGACATTTTGCCGCCAAACGCCACACTCGTTGTTTCGTCCGAAAACAATATTTTGACATTGATTTTTTACAATTTTTAAATTGCCAGTACTTTTGATAACGTTTATTTTAGGCAAAAGTTTTGGTGCATTTTTATTTAATTTTATAATTCGAATATATTTTCACGTATTTTGTATCCAAAATACGTAACAAATAAAGATGTTAAACAAATTTTGATTAGTGAGCAAGTTAATGCAGTGTATTGGTGTTTGCGTGATGTGGTCAGGATGTGGCTGGCCCTTGCTCTGCTGTTGGTCCTAACCGATGCGCTCGCATCTAATTCCAGCATCCCGACTTTCGCAGATGTGGTAAGTAACTACAAGCAAGGAGTCTAAGAACAGTACTCTAAAATAACATAAATTATATTTTTAATTACAACCCAATTAGATTTAGGCCATAATACCCACTTTTTATATAGGTCATTAGATGCTAAATACAACATGCTGTGTATGTAAGTCACGAATGCACGCATTCTGTCCGTTTTTATAATTTGTATCATACAACGTTTCATTATAATAGTAAGAATTTTCTAAAACACCGCTCAAAATATCTGACGCAAGCCTCTTTATCCTATAATAATTCATTGACTGTGGTATACGAAGTTTTCTGTATATTCCGTGATATTTTGTCTAATTTTTTTTGGTAGTAAGTACTCATATAAATGCAAAAATCGATTGTTTTTGTCTGCTATTAATATCGTGTAAGGAATTAACATGCAGGGCAACAACGACATCTGAATATTTCATGTTTTGAGTGAAAGCAACTTTGTACGTTATAAAGTATTTATAATGGAATGAGTTATAGCCTCTATAAAATGTGTTTAATTTGTGACAATGAGCCTATAGGTATATAACACGGAAATTTAATTGTATTTCTATTTATGGTTATTACTTTCATTTGACATTTGTTACTTCTTGCTATTTACTGCCACAGTTTATTTATCAGAGAATGCCTAAGTAATTAAGTTTGTACACTACACCAAGAGTGTATATGAAGTTTTAAATACATTGCTAAATATCATAAATTAAATATTTATAGTTAAACGTTAACGTAATTTACAAATGTATTTTATTTAAATTTATATTGTGTTTTGATGCTCGATTAGTTTAGTGAGCAAAAACATAAAAAGTATTAAAAGGCTAAAGTTTTATTTTTTTACTGCCAAAGTATTATATAAAACGTACTACGCAAGTAATCATTACATAAAATTTATTTTTGAAGGTAATTATAGAATATTATTATTAATAATTGTCCACAAGTATTATATTTTATTTATATTATTACTTACACAATACAATTACTTTTGCATTTACGTTGTCAGCCAATGTAAATTTCTTATGTAATTCGACGATGGTCCATTTTGTTTGCGCGGGTTTTAATGTAACGGCTAATAAATATGCTAAAATAATAGGGTCTAATCGTTATTTTAATTAGCATTTTGTCTATGATGTTAAATAACGTAACGTAACTATACGCAGGCCGAACACGTAAGTCGACTTGCAATCTATTTTACAATTAAATATGCGCTTGCGACCCGAGAGGGTAGGCAGAGATTACAAATGACTGTTTTACGCGAATCTTCCTGCCTTGAATCTATATCCTAGGTATTAATAGTGTACAAAATTAGTTGTAGTGAAGTGAAGGTGATTGTGTTGCACTTTACATTTTGAAGCGCAGAATCGGTTGTCGTAACGATGTTATAATAAAAAATAAATAATAGGTTAATGTGGTTGTTTTCTTTAGCTAGTTTTCGACCATCGTCCCACTTCATATTATCTTTAAATTTTGATGTCATTTTCTGTGAATGAATAAAACATCTACAATAATAGGACACCGGTCGTGTGTTTTGATGTTAGATGATAGAGGGTATAGACTAAACTATAAGAACTTATAAATTATTGAAATTAAATATATTTTGACACAGAATTTGTGTTATTTATTGGTAATTCTAATCATAAAACAGTGATGCAATTTCATTAAAAAAATAGAGATTGTATTTGAAATATAACCTCCGCGCGTCAGGTATTGTGATATAATTATGCATAATGTATTATTACAAGAGTATTTTTACGAATTCACTTTGAGTTTATTGTCTATACTTGTGTATCCATTGCAATATTATAAAGTGGAAATATTTGTTTTTTTGTAATGAGTAAATGTCAGAAACTACTGAACCGATTTTAATAATTTTTACCTTTCGAAAGTTATCCAGAAATCGTATTGGTTATTTTTATAGGTTATATTTTGAAATCCTCTCGAAGAGATATAGTAGAAATATAAATCGTTTTTTATGTTTTGTTTAATAGTATTGCTGTGACCTACTATTTTGTAATGATGATCCAAAACATATAGTATAGGTATTGTAAGTAAAAAGTATTTGCTACATTATCCTCTATGCAATTAGATTTTTAATCTCATTTTACGTTTTAAACATAAAATGGCTTAAAGCTTACGTTATTTAACAAGGACAAAGAAATGTGGTTTATCGAGCCGCCGCGTTCAGTAAAAGTCGATGGCCCTGCACGTTCACTTACGAAATATATATTCGCATAACTCAATGGACTTCCTTGTAGTAACTATATTACAAATTAATTTATTCACTAGGGCCTAGGTTTATTCGAACTCCTCTTATCAGACCTTACCATCGTAAATATTTGCAACTAGTAATTTAAACATCGAAGACATTGTAGTTCAGGTGGAGATTGATTTCAGATACCATGCATGGTGCATGCATGCATGCATGGTGTAACCTAGCTCATTTTAGTCTTACGAATACAGGGCCGTCTTAAAATAGTGTCGTCACAAGGATAAAACCAACCGAAACCAACGCATTGTGCGTGATTCAATTCGGGGTTGTGACATTTTACACATTATTTGAGCCATTGGGTTTTTTGTTTTCATCACTGATATAAATCCGTATGTGTGTAAATGTTTGTATTTAATTTACGATTAGGTATATAGATCGACAGCTTTATATATATACAATAATAATAATAATATGTTTATTTATTTAAAAAAGGGCGATATAAGTAGCACCCATAACCGACGACCATGTATGAATGTAGAAGAAGCAAGGGAGGTGTGCAAGGATCGCGCCAGATGGAAATCCATGATCTCCGCCTACCCCTCTGGATTACAGGCGTGATAATTATTTTATATGTTTATTTGCATAAAACACGTTATTACAAATTCTTACAAACATTACACTGATCGACATGGTTCGCCATAATATCAAGATGTCCTTAGTGATACTCTAGTATTTAATAGTTTTAATTAATTAGGTATCTTGTTCTAAATTCGAATACACATCAACAGACAACTTTTAGTATATTTACTCAGTCTAGGGTTGTCTTCTAGTATTAATCTACAAGGGTCTGGCCGATTACGAGTAGTGATATCATTTGATGTTTTAAATAAGTTTTATGCTTCCAAACACATATACCTATTTCATATATATAAAGAGCTGGCAGTGGTAGCCCAGTATAATATACATTTATATTAGTGACATAATAAAGTTGACGCCTCATTAATAGCGGATACGGGTCACATACACAGGCAAGATTTTAATAACGTACGCGTCGCTTGGTTTGTATTTTTTATGTTTTTCATTTATATTTATTACTCCAACGTCGACGTAAGTTTGGTAATGCGTTTTGCAATTCCTCACATCTCATAAGTAATAATTGTAAGCTTATTTCACATTTTTATTGAATAGTTTATTAGTTAAGTGCTTTATTACATAAACGTACATCGCGTCGTTACGGGTTTGTTATCGAATTATTGCAATATTTATAGACTTCAATGTATCTCCTCGTAACGTAATAAAAATATAAATAATCAAATATCTTGAATAGAAATGAAAATTCATTAAAATAATTGTTTAACTTCTTGTGTCATACTTTTGTAATAATTTCGTTAGTAACACAATTTTGGAATTATTAGGACTTTTGGTTTTTATATGAACTAGAGTCCCTCCCCGGCTCCGCAGTTATTTAACAGGAATTTTGAAAATTATAAATAAAAAATTCTATCGCTTATATTTATTAGGGATAATGTAGGATTCTAATGGTGAAAGAATTTTTAAAATCGGTCCAGTAGTTTCAGAGCTTATTCAATGCAAAAATACAATCAAATCTTTTCTCTTTATAATATTAGTTTAGGTATAAAACTAAAAGGTTTGATTCGGAGGATTTCGCATGTCACGCACTCACTTGTTATAGATTCCCCCATCCTCACAATTTAGACATTTATCATAATCAAAACAATAGTCACAGTTACGCATACTGCTAATTACTATGATACAAAAAGTAGCAGATATGCCAATACCGGTCGAAAAGTGAAGACTCGACAGCTCTTTAATTAGGACGCTTTTTCTATAGCTTACGTCATGTGTTTACATTTAGGCTGTGACAAACACTAGCTGTCCTCTTTTTTCTTATTATTTTAATTACTCTATCCTTTTCACACCATTTGACGTTTGAATGTCGCTGTCACTGTCTTTGGAACACTTTTGACAGGTGATTTTGTATGAGTGAACATATCTATAGTATTAAATATCATTGTGTATTGTGTTTTGTCAGAGGTGTCTTCTATGGCACACATGCTTAGGATTTGAGGCAGTTTATAGCACAACCCCATTTATCCCATTCCTTTCAGTAATTTTCCATCGATGCAAAACATACATACACTCGCCTATGTATAACACATAAGCGTAACATCATTTATATTTAAAGCTTGTATAAATAACCGTGTTAAATACAACATTAACAAACTTTAGCAATTTATATTATAATTACGCCTAACACATTATGTTGAATGGCACCGAAAACAGAACGTAACAGCTCATTTGCGATACGCGTAACAATCCGAAGCTCTTGTTTATAGTAATATATCCCGGAGCATTATACACACGGCCATCTGATCCCAAACTAAGCAGAGCTTGTACTACGGAAACCAGATAACTGATGTACTACTTTTCTTATGTATATACATACTTAAATAGATAATTACACTAAAACTTAGGACAAACAGACTTTGAAGGACACAAATTTCTGTCCTGTTTGGGAATTGAATACGGTTTTAAATATTATTTTATCTTTATATGTAACTTTTATTCTGTGTGTACTGATTTTGATGAAATTTTGTGTGTGTGTGATTGTGTTGTTTAGATTCTCAATCGGACCACGCAAATGGCAATGCCATCGAATTCGAGGACATTTTATTAAATTTTTTGATGAATAACTAAAGAACAAGGTCAAGTTAATGTTCATGCAATGCAGTTTACTGGATCCGATAGCAATGTATCAACAGCTGTGGTTGGTTATCAATGGCAACAACTTGTACGAATTGGCCGGCTGGACCGAGGCGGTATCAGGGGCTCACAGAATACAAGCGAAGGAGTTCCGTATTCCATGAGGGATTCGAATCTTTGTTCTTTGTGCGTACGGAAAAAGATTGGAACAAGTTGCCAGCGTCAGTATTATAATAATATAGTTTTTCCGTTGGTTAGTTAGTTTATTAGGCTATACGTTGTTGCTTTTACATCTTAAGCGGTATCCTTGGGTTGATTGTTAATAACAATCAGATAACATTATTCATGAAAGCAGAGCCGCGTGATGTACGAAACGTGTCAGTTGTTGAAATACTGTTAAGCAACGCGCAAAGGTCGTGGAAAGTTTGTAAATAAGATCACGGGTGAATCATTAGGAGTATTGCAATGTCTCACATGTCGGACAAAGATCTCCTGATGGAGTTGTGAAGTCATCCTAGCAGGTTAACTATTCCGATGTTTTGTCATCTAACACAAACTCTTTGGTGATTCCTTATGGCGCCGGGCATGTTTCAATGTGGAGTCACTTGGTTAATGTAAAAACATCTCCATATCTGAAGGGCGAGGACAAACGCACAGCACAGCGCTTACAATATTACGATAGTACCGCGTTTTTGGAATCCACTTTCAATCCTTTCTAATTGCCGACCGACCTACATGTACAAGTTGGGAATCCATTTGCAATCCCATTCTTGAGGATTTTTCTGGATGGTCTTCGTTTAACAGCTTGCTCATTGGTGGTTATTTCTTCTTCCAATAAAACATTGATTTTATCTTCAAGGGGTGGACTGTTAGCGGTTGTTATGTAGTTTTGCCCTATAATTAACGCTTCGATAAAACTGGTGTTACAGTTACGTGATTATTTTGTTTCCAGTGTCGCGCTCGGACCGGTCGCACCTTATGCGTCATACTTACCTTGTTTTCTTTCTTCTCTGAAAGGTCCTTTACGTCACCATTACGCCACAAGCTTACCACTGATAAAAGAGGAGGATTTGTTTTACAAAATTACATTCTAATTTATAATATTAGTTACGATATTTTATACAAATTGGGTTCGCTAAAAGTATACCTATTTTACACTAACTTATTCTTAACATTCATATTTATCGTCGTGATCAAGTGTAAACAAACAAAATTTTATCACGTTTAGCTTCCAAAAGCTGTTACATAGTCTATTTTTGGAAATGTCAATGGCATCTTTTGATATTCGACTATATAAAGGTCCGTTCATACGTTCGATTGAAATCCATGCATATATGGAGTTTGTGACATGCGTGAGTAGTGAAAAGTTTTCGATACTAATCGTTTTGCGTTATAACGTTAGGCAACGGTGTGTATAGTGGGCGCAGCGCCGCTGACAGGAGCCTTGACTTTATTAGACAGATTATATTCCATTTTGATGCAATTCGCATCTCGACTTTCTACTCTTGTTTGTTTGGCAATTAAACATTTTAACGCATGTTATCTCATTGCTTAAGTGTCCCTATTAAAATGAAATTATAATAAATATAATATAATAAACAAATATAATATTTTTAGTAATAAATAGCCTATTGTTGATTTTAGTTGCACGTGAATGTTCATACGCGTTTCTGGACTTCGGATACGCGTAACTACTGGTTACTAGCGACCTCTAGTGGTCACATTAAAAATCCATCCATTAACTAAGTGAATCTTACATGTTTGAATCCTACTGCGGTAGAAGTATTCGGCCCGAAAACATGTCATAGTCATTTTTAAGGTATTAGGATTTGTGACGTAAGAGCTAAAGGCATGTAAGGAAACAAGGAAAATGTTGAGGAAGTGAGTGGCTGTGTTATATGTGCACATATATACCTATCAATTGGTGAGATATGCTACAAAAAGATGACATTATAATTACCCACAATCTGCAAATAAACATGGGTTGATTTACATATATAAATAAATAAATAAATAAATAAATATGCGCTCACGCCCGTCACCCAGAGGGGTAGGCAGAGATTATGGATTTCCATTTGGCGCGATCCTGGCACACCTCACTCGCTTCTTCTACATTCATACATCTACGCATGCATGCTCGTCGGTTATGGGTGCTCCTTATATCGGCCTTTTTTAGTAAATCACTAATCTGATCGATATAAGTTATATATATTTACATATATATGTAGAATAAGCGAAAAATATGGGCTAGAACCGTGCCAAATGGAAATCCGTAAGATCTATCCCCTGCGTTACGGGCGTGAGAGCTTATTTACATAGTTTTGCCATAACTGCTAGACTATTCAGACGTGTGATTATTGTCATCGTTGTAAATATACTGCATAATATCTTAAAAAATCAATAGCTTGATAATGACACATCTAGCAAGGCACATCTAGTATCTCTATGTCTGTGTAGCCGCCCCGTCGGCCACCGCAATGTGTCGCTGTCAGGAACTGCGCTTTACCGTCGCCACAAAATCTATAATCCACTGACCGCTTTAGTTTAATGATTTGCGCTAATTGTTGTGTTGTAAATCTGCGAACAGAATGGACTCTTAAGAGTGTTTATAATTATTAATAGCTATAGAATAATAGAGATGAGAATTAAATTATATTATAAACAACACGGCAAGTAAACACGCATCACTGAACGGTTAGTGCTTAAAATAAACAATAGTTAACATTAAAAAACCAACTGACTGTATTATATCCTTATCATAACTGTGATGTGGTGATGAGATGCCACTCCAGCGAAGACTGTGAATCCAGGAAACCAGGAAGACTATTTATGCATGAAGTAAAAGAGTAAATAGCCGTTGTAGAAGCTTGTTGCTGGCGCATGTTATTCACTCGAACCTATTCGAAGTTTTTACTTAAGAAATGAGTCTCTCCACTCTTCGACGTTTAATGAATTTGCACACAGCTTTGACGTAGATCGATGACGATAGTAGAAAAGACATCAATAAAATAAAATAATACATATTTTTTTGTTTATACTGGTTTTCAATTTGTTGGCGAAGTGCCGAAAATCAAACTGACAGACGGAATGGCCGAGCGTTGCCACACACAGATACAACCAAAAATTTTAGGTGGTATTGTAGCGCATGCCGGGAATAGCTAGTATTTAATATAATCGTGTGCAATAGTTACCCTGTGCTGTTGTGCAACTGTGCGGGCATTGGGTCGCCACGTATGCTGGTACCTTGTTATCAGATTTATGCAAATGTTCTGTATTTGTGTTGCCGCTAAGGTTAATAGCATGCGAACGGACTTTTTGGAGATAAGCGGAATGTTTAAAACATTTACATTTCATGATTACAGTATACAAATTTCACCACGTTGAGAGATTGCGAGTGTTGCCCTACGTTAAAAACCACAGACAAAAATAGACCATATTAAATTTGACTAAAGTTAGGTGCCATATTTACAAAATTTAAAACGACAGTTGTTGCTTGAATGGCTTTTAGATTAAAAAAAAACGTTAATAATGTTCAATAAACAATATTATATAGCAATTTAGATCAACAATTCATTTTGATTATACTCTCAGTTTTTATGTAATAAAGTTACCTGTAGTATTTGACAACATTATCGTTTATTAAAAGATATCTTTATTGCGACCAGGTGTTCCGCTAAACTGGCTGATCGATAGTTTATACGATTTTTTTTTTCGTAATTGTTTTGACATAGAAAAAATATGGTGAAGCGTGAGTTGGAATTACTACTAGAGTTCCTTATATCATTTTAATTGGTATCATAGATGACTTCACAGTTGTTTACTATCTCTATTTATTTAAATGGTTTCATTCATTTCAGTACAACACAACTAACGCTGACAGCATGGACATATTTCGTTTTCGTTCGTTAAATAACTTGTAATTTACTTATTTGTTACTAAATCAAACATAAATTACGTTCAATTCAGTTAGTATTTATTTAATTATGCTACACAAGATGAATACTAACTTTAGACGATTAGATACACATAATATATTGATAAAAAGCTTGGTGAGTGCCATCTCAATTATAGATGCGAATACAACGACAAAAAAAAAACTATTTGTGAGAAAAAAGCAGTAAATAAAAAAACTAAACCAGAAATGACTACAATAAAATTTGCAACATTAATATAAACAAAAATAAAATCAAACATTAAATTAAGTTCTTTTAATTAAAAGTACATTTTTTATAGTATGTGTTTTTTTACCATACCTGTTATATTTAGGACGGTTTTCTCCAATATAAACATTTATAAGTAAATTTTCTAAGGCCCTGACAGGTACATCGTGTTGTGGCTCTTCCCACGTAAAGTTAATCCGATCCGGATCTCTAATTTCAATAAATACTTTCGATCGTGTTATTTATGGGTCCCGTGTGAAATTTTGTTAGGCCTAATTTTTTCATATCGCGTCTACGTTCATGCCTACTTACAATTTTTAAATTGCCCAACAAGTTTTTTTTTTCAAACCAAAACAATATTATCTTGCACATAACATGTTCCAGTTGACTTCATTCATATACTCATTTTTATTAAGAGGTTACTGTGATAAATAAATATACTCAAGCTCTTGCGAATTTCTATTACGATGACTTTGGATATTTAATTGAATTAGCACTATATTGAACCCATTTGAGGTATAATCGATTAAATGTCGTTTAAAAAAAAACCTAATTCAAATTACAGTGTACAGGAGCTGTTAAGTCCGATTTGCGTAACTCGCCGTTGTCGATTCTAGGGGTCAAATTTATGTAGACCTTAAACAGATCGAGTTCCACGAGACGCAATATAGTCTCGGAATGGTTTAATGCCATTTGAACAAGGATGGGTTTTCAAAATGTCCCTTTTGCAACTATTTTTTAAAATATAAATGCTGAAGTTCTGACTAACAAACATAATAACGCAGTAAAACAACAAAAAAGTGTCTTCGAATCGCGAGAACTCTGAATAACTCTGGACCATAACGTCGAAATCAAATTTAAATGGGACCAACAAAGATGTTACATACCTCCAGATGGACCACCCGGGAGCCAGAAGTGATAAGCCACCTTAAGTTGCCAATTAGCGACTTTGTAAATACAGCCAGCAAATTGTCATTCGTTTCCCGCCAAACGGATACAAAATGTAATTTAAAAATTGTCGATTATTGCTATGAAACGAAAATGTTTTTAAGCAGCCTGCGATATTTGCAATTATATAAAGTGTAAACAAGTTCATTGCCCTTGTATTGGAGTACTTATCGCCTCACAAAAAATATTTAAGCTTGACTTTCGACGTGCGTGTACTCTGGCTGTGAGATATATATTTTGTGTACATTTTTTTTGTTCTTACTATTTGTATCAGATATAATAAACTCTCTAACGGATTTCATTATTGCACGGTCCTTAAACATCTCTATTGCTTCGTATATACGCATAATCTTTATGTTCGTGCTACAGTCTTAAGTTCTCGTTTCTTCATTATATCACCAACAAGAGGCAACCATTTAACAATGCTTTTAAAATCAAAAAATGTCATCTTTTTTTTCACACATACATATATGTAAAGCGAAGTATAATTTTCTTAAGAGAATTCTTCTTTCCAACATTTGTTGTCTTTGCAGTTAATAATTTTGCATGCAGCAGTGGTGACCCAGTATAGACTCCGACTTACGTGCTGTCGCGTTCGAACCCAGGCAGGCACTTTACTTTGTGCAATTTATTTTATCACCACTGCTCCAAAACGGTGAAGGAAAACACCGTGAGGAAACCGGCATGTTAAGACATTCGAAGAACCACCAAATTCGAAGACATGTGACATCCACCAACCCGCCCTGGGCCAGAATGGTGGATTACGGCCCCTTCTCTATCTCAAAGAGGAGGTCTGTGTCCCTGCAGTGGGGAAAAATACTAAAAAGGCTGATTTATTATTATTTTTATATCAGACATTTTACTTTTAGTTATAAGTAACTTACATCCTCTTTCATTTTGCAGCAATCTCTGTGCAAAATTTCAAATCTCTAGGCTCATTAGTTTGGGCTGTGCATTGAGATATCAGTCAGTCAGTTTCTTAACACGTAACTATCGGAGTGTTCGCAAGAGTAAAAATCTTTGAGTACCGGAAGGCGCGTTTCCCCAACTCAACGTGGCCGGCGGTGGCTGCGGACGGCATTTTTTCGTCCGACCAATGATCTGACACAACCTGACGCTTACGTAACAAACCAATACGTCGTATCTTTTTCTCACGGAATACATTCATTTCATAATACTTAACGAGATCTAAACTGTACCGATTTAATATTTACGCCTATATATTTATGGCTATTTTATTTAAAAAAGTAAAGTTTTTAGCAAGCACTTCTGCTTCATTTGGACCTGACGGGTTCGACCTTAAACACACCACAACAGCGGAAGAGCTTCAACAGCTGTTAATTGAATGGCCTGCTTAACTCTAAAAGTACCACGATCTTACGGAAGACAAGCGTGATGTACAGCTATTTTCTGCTTCTACGTTTCTTCCAATGAGTGAAGTATCGGCAGCCTAATCTCTTTCCCTACTCATTCGATCTTCCTCAGTTTCTTCTCGTCTACCTCTCATCTGTGCTGCATAAAGATAACTGACATCTGATTGCTATGATAATATCAGGTAAAGCTTGTGTTATGTGAGAGGTCATCATCCATCCTTCATCCAAACAAAAACCACAATCCTATCTGATGATAAGTTGCTACCTGATCAAAGGATGGTAAGCACTCATGGTTCACCTTGAACTAGTGTTTAGTGTTGCGTTATTAGAATGTTTCGGAGCGTCCATCAGATTATTGTCTCAATTCGCTGAAAGGTCAGCTCTTACGACGCACTGGGCCGTTAGGCGCTTTTATATCGTTTCATTATTCAACATAAATTATTTTATCTGTTGCCACACTTAATGCCGAAATGTGTTGCGCTTTTAGTATTAAGTTATAAGTTATTCAACATCATTTCAGTTTCTTCACTGCTCACTGATATACATAACTTACTCAACACCATGCAATTGTTTTGTTTTTAAGTAGAAGCAGGCAAATAGCAGTGACAAGAGCTTCGGATAGGTTGCCAGCATTGGCAGAGTATAAGTGAGAGTGGAACGGAAAAGAAGAGAAGTAATTGAATTCATCAGACGAAATGCAGATGTATTTTAAAGCGAGTAATTTTTGTACGTTTTAACTATTTCGAAAACTTTTAACTATTGTTTTCTTTCTTTTAACTAATAACTATTTCGGATTTCGCTCGATTTCGCGCGCCTCTATTATTATATGGATGTATTATCTGTAAAAACGCAAAAATTGACAAAAAAAGTAAAACAAATTTTTAGATTGCTTACTATGAGAAATTGCTATCAGTATATGTGTACTATAATAAATCTGTCTGTCTGTAAAATGACGCTAGATGTCATTATTCGAAAACAAAATATCTTCCGAAAAAAACACGATCTTAGCCACATGACATCGCGCAGCTCGATTAACAGTAAACACTTGGTCCCCTCGCGTGCAGAGCCGGCACATTCAATACAACACTTGCTGCTGCCTCGAAAATGAAATGAATGAACTAATGAATGAGTTAAAAAGAATAATAATGAAATTGACAAATGTACTCTACCATTCATAACATTGACAAAATGTAAGACACAATAAATGTAAGTAAAGTTATCCGACCGTATTAATATTGCGATGTCCTGATATCAACTTAAGTTATAATTAATTTTAACCAGTTTCTATACACACTAACGTGTCCTACGGCTGTTTTAAGGTGAGTCCACATTAGTGACATTTCGCCGAACCTAACACCGAGACCATGACAAAGTCGAGTACTATACCGATTTCTGACGCTTACAAATGTTACGACCATTTATCCATCTCAATATAATCAATATATTTCAATCTGAACATTGTACGTACTGCCAGTTACAAATGTGGACGGTGTTTTATTTTATCACGGTCAAAGCCAAGCAAGCCCGCGTGTTATCGCGCTGGTTTGATGGATCTCATGTATATCCTGTATACAAGAAAAGACCAGCTCCTCCGCCACCCACACCTCGCCGAGAAAACATTGCAATAATCGCTGGTTCAACCGTGTCAGAGCCAGCACTGGAGTCCGATCCGATGCAAGCCTCCACACGTCCACATGTTCGTTGCGATGTCACGGTGTTCGGTTCGGCGAAATGTCACTAATGTGGACTCACCTTTAGGTGTTTTTTGTGAAGTTAAGGATTCGCAAATGCCGGTTTTCTGTCAATGGTACTGGTTACACAACCAATATGCTGTTCTTTAATTATAAATGTTATACACTACTTTCCCAACTCTCCCAAATTACATAACCGATAGTGTACCACAGTATACTCTAAATCAATGAACCAAAAATTATTTTAATCGTAACATAATTATTCGCCGATTTAAAATTTAAAATAATGCGTTATCCAACAGACGTGTCGAAAAAGGTTTTCACGCAGAATTCTCATGGAACGGATTTTAAATTATTATAAATTGTTGAAAGGTTATCGACTTCTGCATGTGTAAATACCAGTTATATAAAACTTTAATTGAGCCACGTCTGTTCATGTTTCAAAAACCGTGATGGATTACTACGGAGTCACCGAACTCAAATCCGGCTTATGGAATTTCACTGTTTGTTTATTAATAGTGCGGTGATCGTCCAGGTGTCGACAATCAACTGTTATTAAGCTATAACGAGCACTACGTACGCAGCGTGTCTCATAAACTTAACATCGCAGAATGCCTAGATGGCGTTGTCATTTAAACTTTGCGATTTCCGCTTCTAGAGTCCGGAAGTAGATGTTTTTTTTTTCAGTGAAAACTAGGCTCGTTAGACGATATTTGGTTGGGAAGAATCTTATAGGTTCGCGTGATCATCACGCGCAACATGAAACATGCGTCAGAGCACGCGTCAGCAATTGTTTGAATTTAGAACAGTTTTTTTCTTGTAAATAGAAGAAAAGAACTGGAGAAATTTTGATTTTTTTTATTATTATTACATACAAGGGTTTATTTTTTTGAACGTTGTCCTGTTTTGAGTTTTGCGCACTTCTGTCGGGATGTTAAATGATGACATCCACTCCAGGGGGACTGCAGACACACTGCCGGTATTTAAAATAGAAACACGTAACGTCTAGACAAAATTAATCACGTTCAGTTAGGGTTGCCACAAAAAACACTATACACATCTAATAAAAAATGAATATTTTATAAGTGTTTGTTTGGAAGTATTAATTATCGAAGCAAACATTAGAAAATATTTGAACAGATGCACTAAGTTGAGTAGACATTGGCTTCAAACCGGTCCGACGGCGCTGATTGATGTGGACACGCGCACCACTGCGCTAATGACGTGACGTGTCGTGACGTTAATAGAGACGAATGGGTTTTGATACGCTGTTTCAATAACCTAACGTTATGTAATGGTACGATATTTTAATCAACATTGTTTTTTCCACTAACAGAGATGTTTATCGGGATTGTTCACAGCGCAGACTTTCTTTACACTTACATGTTACTTTTTGTTATTGTTGTCATGTTATTCAAATGTATAAATTATAAATGAATGTACATTTTCATTCAAATGTGGGTACTTACGTATTAACGCCACCGCAGCTACAGATTTTTTTTTTAATTTCGGGGATCCGTCAGACCGAAAAGCATTTAGTTTGAACGCCTTGAGTCACCCGCCAGCCGCCACCGCTACACGCTCCCTTCGCTCGCTCGGCTTGTGCGGCTAACCAAGCCTTTTTTATGTGAGGAAATGCCTACGCATATCCGCCCTTGTGGCAAGTACGGGTTATGTCGGGCTCGCCGACTAAAACCTCACAATTTTCCTCCCGC
>JWHW01046927.1:382788-415387 GCA_000931545.1 Papilio glaucus
GATGTCATTCATCCGGCCCTCCCTAAAGCCCTCCCGGCCCTCCCTCGACTGTCTGGAGAGCGTATTCCGGTTACTCATATTTGCAATGCACGATATTGTCTAATGACTTTGACCTATTCAGGTCAGAGAGTACTCATGAACCTCAATTAAAAAGACTTAAAGAAGAGAAGAAAAAAATCTTCTTTAGTAAAGTAGTAGTTCGTGAGTTAAGAGAATTTTTATACAAGCAAGTATACTGGTGGTACTGGTGGGAGAACTCGGGCAGGAAAGGGGGTTTAGCGTATTGCGCAAATATTGAAATCATGGCCATGAAATCGAAAATATAATTGATGAATATAAAAAATTTGGTGGATTGAAGATTGAACTATATGGACCTTATGTACTAAGTAACATTTCTTATATACGTCTCTTTAGAAGAACTTACAACTCGCACTTACAGTCTGTAATCATGTTTTGAACCCCGCCATTATGTAAGATTTGACAAACTACAAATCCTCGCAAAAGAACACACACTCTTCCTACCAAAGATGATTCGAGATATTATAAGAGGGCACTTGGCCAGCAATTTGCATCGGGTCCTCAGACACCATAGTCCCCCCGGGGGAGGCAGGGGGGCTATAAAATACTCGAAACGTCGCGAACAGAATCAAAAACGCTATAGAATCCATAAATTTAGTTTAATTTCAAGTACTCACGATTTTTTTATCCTATTGGTAGACGGGAAAGCACCGAAAATATATAAAAATATATGTTTTTATATTTTTTTAATACATATGTACAACAATCCAGGATCCGAAGCTAAATATTTGTGGTAACAAGCTCATCTTTTTCTATCATTTGGGATGTAATAAGCTTCACGGATTGCGAATATCTGACACACAATAAAGGGTTAAAAAAACGTGACAGCATTTTTTATCAATATGGTGGTTTTGTATCAACAAACAGGTCAAAGTCCAACAGCAATAGTAATAACAAAAGTGCGAATAAATCAGTCCGTCTGAAACTAATTGTCTACGTCTCCCATTCGACGCCATCTTGCGTCTTTCAGTTTTTTGTTTGGCGCCAAACGCACGGGGTCAGTGACCCCGCGCCGCGCGGCTTCGTCTCTTACCTGTAATCATGTAACAATCAACTTCACAGATTGCTCCCTCATAATATTATTACAGTCTATAATAGCTAGAACGATCTCATTACATTTTTTCCGAAGTAAACGAAAATAGCGTAATTACTATCGTTGAACATCTGACTTATAAATTTAGTGATAATACAAATGCCACAGAAGTTATACACGGAGACTGTACTTATATAGTAGAATTCTAAAGTTCAATGAATACTCACTCAGCATTTGAGAGCAGTGGTGGCCCAGTGGTTTAGGCCCGTGGGTCGCGGGTTCGAACGCAGGCAAGTGCTTTACTTTGTACCATTTATTTCATCACCACTGCTACAAAAACGGTAAAGGAAAACATCTTGAGGAAACCGGCATGTCTTAGAACAACCAAATTCGAAGACATGTGACATCCACCAACCCAGTTGGGCCAGCGTGGTGGATTACGGCACCTTCCCTATCTCGGAGAGGAGGCCTATGTCCCTGCAGTGGGGAAAAGTACTAAAAGTGTTTTTTTACTATAAATGTTAATACATTAAAAGTTTTTTTTTTGCTGATTATCACCACTTTCTTCAATACGCTGTGGTGGAAAGCTTGTAATCATACTACAGTCTTATCTGATGGATCTTTGAAAAACACATTGAAATTATACTTTTATATATACTTGTGTTTTAAGAGTAAAGTTGTTTAATGTGAAAGTGAAAGCACTAGAGGAGAAAGTGTAGTGAAATTATCGAAGCTGAACAAACTCTTTAATAACTGATAGATTTATAATATTAATAGAACTGACTATGTTTACCCATTTTGAGACAAAAAATAAATACACGGAAGCTTTTGCACCTCCTTTTTGAAGTCGATTAACAACACACATCGCACTTCCTACGTATTTTCGCATATCCTGTAATACTACACTGTCCCCTTTACAAAACACCCTATCCATCCCCTCGGAAGTCTTTACTAAGGTCTCTTTGAAGTTTTAAAAGCTCCCGTTGTCCGCCTCATCAATATAAAATGTTACTTTCCGGGTCGCTTTCAAATCAAGCAATCGACTCTAATGGCCTGCTTAAACTCTTAGGGCCTTTACACGCGACGTTTTTTGTGCGCGCAGACGACGCGATCACTAATTTTAATATATAACGTTATATATTAAATTAACGTTATAACGTTATATATTATATTAGTGATTGACGTTGTAAAAAGTCTCCTTTTAATAAATTAAACGAAATTACAAAATACAATAGCACAAGTCTTGCATATCAGAATTAATAGTTATCTAATGAGACAGACAGTTTACATTGTATCACGAATACAGATAAAAAACAGGGTCGGGCACCGAGTGGTACCGCTTCTGAACATCACAGACCATCAATCAATCTGAATAGAATGGGGTGAATAAAGCCTCCTTTTATTTTTTTTCTTTCTGCAGTATTGATTTATTAATTCAATAGTAAAAACCTTTGCAATTTGTATAGATTAAAAACTAAAGTGAGAGTATAGGGACAAAGGCTTACCATCCATACAGCCAAGTTTTAATTAAAACTTTAAAAATTAAATATGCTGTTATAATAATTAAATAAATGCTTCACTGTTCAATAAATCGAAGTTAAAACATCGTGGTTGCATTTTATCGCATCCCAATAAGGTATGTCGTAGTAAATTAGCGTTTAACGACTTAAAAATGTTAAGGCAACCACTTCTTTCTTCTTAAATCTTCCTTGAAGCTCCCACACTCGGAATAACTGTAAGACTTAATTGTTTAACGAGCTACAAATTTATGTTGAAGCATTGTAGAGCTATTACAATCGAATTAGTGCTTTAAAAAAGATTAGTGGTGGATGACATGAACAGTGGGCGTTTAATCGATCTAAATTTCGTGTGTCGCGTAACAAACGCCCACGGTACCAAATAACAATTGAACTTTTGCCCCTTTTAGGAACATGTAGTTTACATTGTAACATACTTAATCTATTTGAAAAATATAAGTGGCTTAAAACGCATGCAAATTTTGGAAGATAAAATTGTTTTAGTAGAAATAGGAGGGTACCAAAAAGTTGTAGTCGCAGCACAACTTGGCAACATTTAAAACTACGCTCAGCTACTAAGGTTTTTTATTCGGAGGTTATTAGCATTAGCATTTCAATGAGTCTGACCCTATTTTTATTAAAACACTTTGAAGATACAAATGCAGGCATAATAATTAATTGATTTGAAACATGCGACATTGTGAATAAAATCGCTTTGTGCGTGTACGCTGATGCGCATAAACATCCCTGTGTTTATATTGCCAGGGAAATTAGCGGTATTTCGTATCATCGACCATAGATTATATCTAATATATATTACTTTTAAAAGCGAACACTTAACGTTCGTTTCCACTGGCCAATGGTGGCGCGATACTTTCTCTCTATCTTTCTCTCAGAAGAAACTGAGATGGTAATATGTTATATGTTTTCTGCAGTATGAACCCACGGGTAGGACGTTTTCGTGCGCGATTAGATTGTTTCTGTTGTTTTTGCAATCCGTGTCACTTCTATCTTTTTTTTATTATGCTGGATATAATGATTAAGTGTTTCCTACTCTCGTATGTTTTCAAAACGCCCACGTACATCCTCAATTTTTTTTTATCCGCTACATAGTCATTCCGAATAACATACATGGAATTTGCATTAATTTAAGCAGCTTTGCCTAACATGGTGATGGTAGTTATCTATATAGAGATTTTTTTTTAATAATTAAGTTGTATGTTAAAAAATATTCATTAATTTGTTGGGTTGTAACATGTTATCAGACTGCGCCAAACAACAAAGCAATAATTCAAAACAAAATATAAAGGTAAACATTTGTACAAATGCAATAGGATCAGTTCGTCCCGAACTAAGTATATAAGTTTGTTGTTATGTACTAATTAGAAAACATTTTAAAACTTAAACTAAGATCTAATCAAATATAAATAATAATAAAAGTGTACTTTTCAATGACAATTAAATAATAAGCAAATTATTACAATAACGTTTTTTAATATATTAATAAACTAGCTGGCTCGGCAAGCTTCGTTCGTTTATCTTCATAAAATATAGCCTATATATTATTCTGATGTATAAGCTACATTATTTTAAAGTTTCATTAAAATCCATTAAGTAGTTTTTGCTTGAAAAACTAACAAACATCCCTACATACAAACTTTCGCATTAAGTAGCATATTAGTAGGATCTACACTAACATATATATATAAAGTTTGTGTGTAGTAACTTTAAAAGTACTGAATTATTTTAATAATTTTAGTTTTTTGTGTGTAATTATGCATTTTGTAGTAAAAAACAGAACATGAAAGTAAGTCTATAATAAATGACATTTTATTTTCAACTTTTTTAATATTCTCGCCAGTCATGCTGAGTTGCCACTGTCCTCAAAGAGGTCGATTTCAGTGACAAGACGTGTTCTCGTTGACAGGAATTAAAGTAACAGAGAGCTTATTGTTCTCCTAATGGAAATTCATTACAAACTTACAACGATACCAATGTGTTTTGATAATATTTTTTTATTGAAAACGACGTTGATGTTTAATTAAAACATTTATTTGGATTTGTAGAGGGAATGCATCTCAGTCCACATCGGGCAGGCGGGCGTGCAGATCGGCAACGCGTGCTGGGAGCTGTACTGCCTCGAGCACGGCATCCAGCCCGACGGGCAGATGCCCACGGACAAGACGCTGGGCGGCGGCGACGACTCCTTCAACACCTTCTTCAGTGAGACCGGCGCCGGCAAGCATGTGCCCCGCGCCGTCTTCGTCGACCTCGAGCCTACTGTTGTTGGTACGTTATATTACCTTTTAGTTCGTTTTAGTTTGAATAAAGGTAGTTAGTTTGGCTGTTAAAAATATAGTAACAACCGAATTTACTAAATATAAAGTTCATTTGATTAAAGCAGGGATACGAAAAGTTTTTTAGAACACTAAAACTAGTGAAAAATGCGTTATTTATGGTTAAAAACGAACGAAATTCGCCATTATTAAATATTTCGTAACATCTGTGCTTCCAAGAAGGTGAAACATGTTAAGCTAACGTAAGTAACAAAAGGTTTTGATAATTTACCAACGGTAATACTCGTACATGTAGTGCCTGCGTTTTGTGGATTTTTAATTAATTCTGCAGACATTTGGCTAGCAGCAATGCGGGCAGGCGGGATCGATCCCACGGCGCAACACTGCCGGCGAAACTTAGCGTAACTTATGCAAATAAATTAGGCGAAGTGGATAAAGAAAAATTATGTGAATTTTTCACATATTCATTATAGTTAAAGCTTTTCGATACCTCAGTAGTCATTTAAGATGTCGTTGTCGTGAAAGATTAAATTGATTACTAAGAATATGATAGGCTTATTACCTGTCACGGATGGAAACAATCTGTCAGGACATAAATTTTTATTTTTATTTCCTTAACTTGCTTTTATGGTTGTAAAATTTTCTGCTTTTGTGAATTATAAATCGACTAGCATTAAAAAGTTTCACAACGGAAACGGATCGTAAAAGGGCGGGAAAGTTGTGCAGCGCTGTAACGGACTACCCATGTTAGGATAGCACGAAACGCTCTCCACGAATATCAATCAGGATAATGTGCACAAAAAAGTCGTTATGACGAAGGACCAGACAGGTTTTTGTCAAGGGATCTCATATTTTATAGTTAATCTCAAGGCCTTCTGTCGACATCAGTCGAGCTAGCGACGGCAGATGGTGTAGGAACATCTTGGAATGGAGTCCACGGGGACCAGAAGTGTGAGGCGTCCTCCTTCCAGACGGACCGATGACTTCATGAGGACGGCAGGGAGTCGATGAATGCGGAAAGCGGAGGACCATACACTATAGAAGCTGCTGGAGAAGGCCTATCCAGCAGTGTACTGATATCTGTTGATAATGATAATAGCAAAAAGATAATGACAATAAAAATGGACGTAAATTCGACAGTTTGTTAAACAGTTTGTTGACAGCTAAAACATTAGAGGGATATCAAGCTGTAGTATCAGTGCGAGGCTAATAATTGGACGGCTAGACACGCGACGCGATCTGCGAGCCGCTGACCCGAGCTTAGTCATACTTAATGATTCGAGATGATCAAATCACACAAAAAGTTTTATAGGATTGACTAACAACAGACACAGAGTGAATTAATGCTATTTAAATTTAAACCTCAAGAAATTTAAAAGAAACCGTCGGTAAAAAAGCAATAATTAAACGCGAAAAGCCAGAAAATTAGTTATAATATAATTTCAAGATTGATGAATATTTTTAATGGTAGACAGAAATTATTGAATTTGCTAATTAAATTTAAGGAGAAATTCGGAGACGGTTGTAGGGCAGTTGTATTGGCTGTACAGCGGTGCCACTGGAGCCTATCCAATGATCTGGTGAAGCGTGACGCGAGACCTCCTTCAATGCTCCATATTGACACATTCTAAGCTAAGTTAAAGTTGTAACTTAATAGGAACACGGTACAATCGCACGGTTCTCATTACATTTACTTAAAGTTGCGGCATGGTCACATCTGCAACTACTATTTTACACCCAAAGATGTCACATACCTCCAGATGGAGTATCTGGGAACCAAAAGTGAGTCAACATTAGGTCGCCAGTCAGTCTGTGGTTAGTATTTATTTGGCTGTTACCAACCAACAACATGAGTACTAAAAGAAAACTAAATACCTTCACTCTACGTGAAAAAATCGACGTTATTCTAAATTCTACTGGTCTTCTGGCGATGTGAGTCGTTAAATAAATTTACTCTCACACCCGTAGTCTAAGGTGGTAGGTAAGTTAAGGAGTTCCATTTGGCACGATCCTGACAATATATGATTTTTTTTAATTTAGACCAATTCCTGGTTGACTTGGTAATCATGGGTGTCCATGGGCGACGTTGATCACCTCAGTGTTCTCGCCGCTCATTTGCCCCCTTCTCTTATAAAAAAAAAATTAAACACGCTAACCTATATTTGCATGAGTTGAGTTATTAAATATGACCACTAAAATACAGAAATGAGGTTAAGTAAATATAGCAACATTCTATGTATACATACATGTATATCTAAAAAGATTCTATTATCTATACCTGTATCCATAAGAGTATGTAGGTTGTAGAATCAGCATCAGGGTTTTCCTTGTAGTATTCGAATAATGCCGCTTCAGGTCAAGATTAAAGATTAAGGTTTATTAGACGTTTGGTAGATTGCTAAATGAAAGACGTCGTTGCAATCTGAAATAGATTTTAATAGGTATTACTAGCTAGAGTGTATATGTCTTTAGGCAATGGTTTATCGTTCGTTTTAATGAATGTTTTCGTCTAACTAAACCTTTACCGAACTTCGTGTTTATACTGAAGTGATTATTTTTATAATAGTTATGAACAAAAACACAACTGAATGCTTTAATTTATCTTTAGATTTAATTCATGGACATTTTTAACATAAACATCACTAAACTGTTGAAATGATTGAATTAAATCGCTGGTGACATGTAAAGGAGTTATGGTGATAATGTGAATGATAGAATTTGATAGAACTTATAGATTGTTGTGGAAGCTACTGCTTACCAACACTATTAAGTGCTACTATACCTTTTTTCAAAGCAAGATGGAGTTTTAATATAGGCTTTTACGTTAAAATTCGTAAATTCCAAAATATTTTTCAGAAACTTTTTCTCACATTACCTTATAACATTAGCTATCCATATTCTACAATTTCACTTCACTTTATCTCACGATTTACACAAAATTACAACATTTCCGATGAAAGTATAAAAAATGCAATGGTCGCTATGTATGGTAAATGACGAAACGATCAATTCTTTTGTTTACAAAAATTCAATCTTGCTGTGAAACAAGGTATAGTCAATTCGCACTATTATCCCACTTGACCACTATAATAATTAAAATAATCGAACCCTTTAAGTACTATAATTGAATCTCCAGATTCTCGAAACCTCGTAATCCTTAAGTACACAAAACCCGAAACTAACGATCTTGTACATTATACCAGAACAATACTCACACTTGATAATTTGTCGTTTAACAATTGGCTCATCACATATTGTTCGCAGACGAGGTGCGCACGGGCACGTACCGGCAGCTGTTCCACCCGGAGCAGCTGATCACGGGCAAGGAGGACGCCGCCAACAACTACGCGCGCGGCCACTACACCATCGGCAAGGAGATCGTCGACGTCGTGCTCGACCGCATGCGGAAGCTCGCCGACCAGTGCACCGGCCTGCAGGTCCGCTGTTTTTTCTGTTTTAAATGCTCTACCAACATTACAATTACGATAAAAACTTGTCCTACTGACCTTACGATCTTATGTTTTGCAGACCGTACTCTAAACCCGCTGGTTTGCATTCTTATCTGTCAATATGTATTCCTAAAATATTAAAGGTTGTAGAAAATAACTATTGTTATTGAATAATGCGGCTTTTAAATAGTTACAAAAGGTGATGAGGTGAGATCTACGGTCATTGATATCCCAGAAGGGGCAGGATAAACTTCTAGGACGTACCAAATAAATTGTCATTGTCAACAAACAATCGAACCCAGGGTAACAAGCAAGTTAAGTGATACGGAATAATACTACCGATCCAAGCCAATCATGCATTAAGCCAAAATTCTGTCTCAAGTTTAAGGTCTTCGGAACGAATCGGTCATGTTCAGTCTGCGAGACTGAACAGCGTAAAGGTCAGTTCCGACCGAAAGAGAAAATCATCGCGGTGTTTTTTGTTTCCACTACAAATAGTACTACGCCAGTTCGAAGCGATTTCTTGCTGTTGAGAACTCTTTACAATTTTGTAGTTAATTCTGACATGTATTGGGTTTGTACATCACTCATTTTCAAAAAATGTTTTGAACACAATTTTGTTTGTAACTAGCTAGCCCGGCTGACTTTGTTTTCGTTATACTTTGGGACAATAAATTCTAACCTATATTATTGTAAAGTTTCATTAAAATCCATTCAGTAGTTTTTGCGTGGAAAAATAACTAAACATCCATACATACAAACTTTCTCATGTATAATATTAGGGGGATTAAACATATTTTATCGTGGTTTTGATGACTGCGTAGAGAGTATATGCGCAAAGTCCTGCATCTTAACACTTATCTTGTATATGTGTTTTATTATATTTTATAAGAAATATAGATATATTAAAGTCAGAGGTCTAGAGATGTACAGTTGCAGTCATTGGCGGTATTCCACTTTAAAACCGACAATCGTTTCGTACGCGTTGAAACGATGACGCGAAAATAATAACCAATAGGATTACGAAAAATGATCGATCAATTTTGTAATAATAGAATCAGATTTATTAATAATTTTGTTTGAAAGGCAGAACAAAGACAGTTGTAATAACAACCCGCACGGACTCAGAACAGTTCACGACTGGTTACTTTTTATTTTTACTATTTTTCCGTCGTTTGCATAACTCCAGGTAGGTAACAACCTAATTGTTAGTTTGTACGAAGGGGCAGAGTTTGTTTCGTTGCATGAAACGAGGCAAATTTATCTGTAAGTACAGTCTACATACGTCTAGCTCAATGGTGTCTTGAAAAGTAATTCATTTTTCAAAGAAGTATGATTAAAACATTTGTAACATTTACAATTTTTTTCATCAGGGTTTTCTGGTGTTCCACTCGTTCGGCGGCGGCACCGGCTCCGGCTTCACCTCGCTGCTCATGGAGCGCCTCTCCGTCGACTACGGCAAGAAGTCAAAGCTGGAGTTCTCCATCTACCCCGCACCTCAGGTGACTCTAACAATTTATTACTTAAATAAATGCAATAAGTTAGCAATTTACTTGTCGATGGTGAAAGCAATTTCAATAATCTCTAGTAGTTCTATCTGTAATTACAAAAGTCGTGAATTTGTTCTATAAATGTACAGAACTAATGAACTTAGATGGACTTTTACCCACGACCTAATGTGTTTATGGAAGCTTGTACCAAAATCCAGATCTAACTTTGTGTTTAAAATATCCAACAAACAACACAATACATTTATAGCGTAAAAATGTAAATGAGAACTTGATGAACGTTTTGTATCAGGTGTCGACGGCGGTGGTGGAGCCGTACAACTCGATCCTGACGACGCACACAACGCTGGAGCACTCCGACTGCGCCTTCATGGTGGACAACGAGGCCATCTACGACATTTGTCGCCGCAACCTGGACATCGAGCGCCCCACCTACACTAACCTCAACAGGCTCATCGGACAGGTAGCGTCCCGCCATGTAGCAAATAAGCATGTAAATATGCTATCTTAATCTCCGTGCTATTCGAAAAGTGCTTAATCTAATATTAAAACATGGTGCGGTCCCTGAGGGTAAATCCAGTAGTTAACATGAATTAAATGTACATATAATGTATTATACATCAAGATCAAGACACTAATTTTGCGTGTAATATTATTACATACAGATTGTGTCGTCAATCACCGCTTCGTTGCGTTTCGACGGAGCCCTGAACGTGGACCTGACGGAATTCCAAACCAACCTTGTGCCCTACCCGCGCATCCACTTCCCGCTGGCCACATACGCGCCCGTCATCTCGGCGGAGAAGGCCTACCACGAACAACTGACGGTCGCGGAAATCACCAACGCCTGCTTTGAGCCCGCTAACCAGGTCAGTTTGTAGTACTTTGGGATATATAAAAACGACGACAACGCTTCATACGATCTACAGCATCACCAACATAACTCGTTAATTTGTAATTTAATTGGATAACGCAAGATCTGCAACGATATAAAAAATTTTTTTGAATTTTATTTATAACGCCAAATTAATATATTATTAATTACACGGCTACCTGTATCTGCATTGGTTCAAAGCCATATCACCAAACCCCCGAAGCCGTTCTCTCAGTATGGTGGAACCAATCAACTTGCCAATAGCGATGAATATGGCTACACCGAGGTCAAAAAATCTTCATTGACCAACAGCTTTCTTCCCAGCGCTTCTAAGACTCTGAATGTGCTCCAATTTTATTATTGGTGAATGTGTATATTTATTTAATTCAAACGTATTTCATTACAGATGGTAAAATGCGATCCGCGTCACGGCAAATACATGGCGTGCTGCATGCTGTACAGGTACACAAATTTCTATTAATCTTTATAATTAATACAGATATAGGCTAATGTGTTGAGATCAATAGATATATATATATAATGAATACCATAAATTACATTTGTTTTGTTGTGCAGAGGAGACGTGGTGCCCAAGGACGTGAATGCAGCCATCGCCACAATCAAGACCAAGAGGACCATCCAGTTTGTCGACTGGTGTCCCACAGGGTTCAAGGTATTAAATTATTTGATTTAGTAGTTTTAAATTTGTTGTATCATTATGAACAGGTGTCAAAGTTCACGCAATAACAAAGATTTATCGGAGTAAGAGGAGGGGATTACCGAGAGTTCTTTTAGCTGTTACTGGCTTACAAAGTATACCGAAAATATTCTAAGCATAATATTTATGCAGGTGGGAATCAACTACCAACCACCGACGGTGGTGCCCGGGGGCGACCTCGCCAAGGTGCAGCGCGCCGTATGCATGCTGTCCAACACCACCGCCATCGCTGAGGCCTGGGCCAGGTGACTTTACCGTTGGATACTATAAAATGTCCTTATTGCTTATTAGAATTATAAGAAAAAATACTGAAGAAGACTCACTTAATTACCTATATAACTCGTAACTTCAAGAATAATTATAAAAACTTTTTATAACGACACCTTCTAGTTATCTTATATAGAATTAAAATAGTAGCCTCAGCTGATGCGATTCTCAGATTTAGTCTTGACTATTATTATTATTACTATACTTATATTATTTTATTATATATTACTATTCAGTCTTTACTAAAATTATTAGATATCATTATACTAACGCAAACAATGATTCGGAATTCAACGCATCCCTTGACATTTCAACCTTCACGCTTTTGTTGCGTCAGCGCTATAGAAGTAATAAATAGTAAATTCATTACTGTTACTTTGGTTATAGCTATTTATAATACAATAACAGTCTAGAGCCCACAACAACGGCTTCTTTTGCACGAATGGGCCGGCTTGACCGTCGCAATACCACGACCTCACAGAAAACAGGCCTGAAATAGAAGTACCCTGCGTTTCGTCCAATGAGTAAAGTGCCAGAGGCTTAATTCTGGCCCTCTCCCTTTTTCCATTCATTTCTATTGAAAGGATGGAGGGGGAAGGGTCGGGGGAGGGAATGGATATGAAAAGGAAATAAACTTTTTGGTTTATCCCTTCCTCCGTCCTTATTGCAGATAATCTACCTATTAGCGGCCCCTTAATATCCAATAAACCGCTTACTCGTTTGCCACCCTCTACCCAAAAGAAATTAGAAAACCAAAAACACATATTTGCATGTTCCAGACTCGATCACAAGTTCGATCTGATGTACGCGAAGCGAGCTTTCGTGCACTGGTACGTCGGCGAGGGTATGGAGGAGGGAGAGTTCTCCGAGGCCCGAGAGGATCTGGCTGCTCTTGAAAAGGACTACGAGGAAGTCGGCGTTGACTCCACCGAAGGAGAACTCGACGAGGAAAATGAATATTAAATCCTCTCTTTTAAACCCATGACAATATATTATGATAACAGTTCGAACGAACATTATAGGAACTAATCGTAATTGCATTCCAAAATGTCAATGAAGCAAATAAAAAACAAATATTGATGAATAAACTTTTTATTGACTTAGATTTTGGTGCGGAAAAACGGAACGTAGTAACGTACGACTTCAAATGACAGGTGTCATTATTAACGTATGAATGTGTCAATGTCATTAATTTCAATTAGATTTTTGAATGGCATTTAATTGATTTACTTGAATTTAAGAAAATAAAGTGAGCTTGACTGATTGCATAGTTGCTAAAAATAACAGTACAAACTTTTGAAATAGAATTTCCACGTTGTGAAATCCAAAGTTTGTAACTCGGTAACGCGTGAGAGTTTTTATTACATATAATATAGCATTTATTAATTTACAAAAAACGTGATAATATATCTAATATTTGTCTTATTGACTTAGTAAAACAAATTCTATTATATTTCTTTTAAAAGTTTAAATTATTAAGATAATGCATTGTAATAAAGTAACACTATGATTATGAATAATTTATTTTTAATGCACATTAAACTTTTTACACTAATATAGTCTTTTATTTGGTGAACCTATGATTTATGTCGCGTAATATGTACAGTCCATCCCTCAACCTTCTTACCTCATTGTAAATTAGCTTATAATATGTCTGTAGTCATCACATTTTACTAATATTGCCTCCAGTTAAACAAAATTAATGGCAGTTATAATATCACACTTGACCGTCTTTCATTTGTTAATAGCTTGGAAGGATGTTGAATATTTAAACAATTTAAAATTGTATTAAATTTTATTTACAATAATACACTTAAGTCTTTTGCATTTAAATATACAACTTCATAAAAATGTTGCATTATCAATCATTATGTCTTAGAATGAACAAACCTTATTTGTAATTATTTATAATTACCCAAAAACCTAAGGCCAAATATAAAGAATTTATCATTTTAAATATTTAAGAAAAAATCCACATTCTTTTAAGTGAAAACTTTTTTAGCCGCATTAGATTGTAGTAGTTGTTTTTTGAAAATATTTTGGAATTTACGAATTTTAACGTAAAAGCCTTTGTTTACAAAAGTGCTGTGAAACTGAGCTGATAGATAATTCTATGTATACCTTATACAGAGAATTATCTAATGAAAAGATACATAATTGAAAAATAACTAATATATTATTGTATTTTAAACACCAAGAGGAATTGTCAAGAACTTTATAATTGCTCTGATAAATACATTCATTAAAAAATCTCATATTTTAAAATATTTCACTGTAATGTATTAAAAAAATCTATGCTACAGATACCCTCACATAATATTTACCATGTTCAAACAAAATTAAACAGCAAAACAGTCTTAATATCACCATAACTTAATTCGGAAAAAAGTAAACATTCGCTTATTATAACCGTTAACAATATAAGGCATAAATATAAGGCATTATTAACCTTACATTTATTTTAGAACAATTAGTTTTGAATAGGACATTTATTACAGTAAGCAAGTAAAAACTAATAACTATAACCTGACTACGGTCAAAAATTCCTCCATAGAACTAAACAGTACCTTACTAGGTTCCCGGAGGAGTTCAGTGACATACACACGCACACAAGAAATATATATATATAAAGATATATGATCAGTGAATATATACAAAGCTACCTGAAACCATCTTTCATGAATACAAAAGGGCTTTGGCACATCTAGGAACAAGGCAATTATTAAAGGAACTTTTGACTTGTTAAGTAGCAAACACAATCAGCTTTTCGGTAGCATATTAAGTCTCAATGTCCTCGCTCTTTTCCCTTAACAAGATAGTCATCAACTAGGCTATATGCTATCCTAGTATAAAGTATGTATAACAAAAAAATGTGTCAACTTCTCTTAAAATGCTTGAACATTACAGAACTATTCCCCATTATTCTATAAGCCCTTTAAATTATTAAAGGTATCTACATATGCCTTATTCCAAACCTTACCATTTAAAAATGTCTATTGAATATGAATACATTTGAAAGACTAAATATTAATAGTTTATATTATGTAAAAGAATAAATATTATATTGTGTATTAGTTTGTTTAAAAAAAATATTGATTATTATTTTTATTAGATATTTTTTCTTGTATAAAATTAATAGGTATTAAAATTTCATTTTACTTGCTACACTAATGAGAGAAAGATTAGTCAAAAGGGCTGTATTACTCACTAAACATAATTTCATAAATACAAATGCGCTCATGCCCGTAACCTAGAGGGGTAGGCAGAGATCACGGATTTCCAGTTGGCGGTATCCGGGTACACCTCTCTCGCTTCTATATCCATACATCTACCCATACATGCGCGTCGCCCATCTGTTATTATATGTACATTGATAAATTACAAGTGGGTTGACTTAAACAAACCGTTAAATCTGAACCGTGTAACACAGTTAAATCTTACGTACAATGGAATGTAAGACTCGAAGTTCGACTTTACGTCCACATAAACTCGGCCACTTATGATTTATCAATATACATTTTATGTTGCATACAATCTAGGTCCCAATCGAATAACAGATTAGGGTATAAATTTCTTACGCCGTATCTTAGACTAATAACCATGGAGTTTAACAACTCACAAATTGTCATTGTTCATAAATAGAACGACTAGTCAACTATTTACACAACTTTTGTACAAATAAAGAAAGTATTTTCATTACTACAGTGCGTAGGTAAAACAGTTATAAAAAAATCATTTTTACATCAAAATGTTAAAACTCAAACGAACCTGTAATCACAATGAGCGTTTAGTGCGTGCTAGTCCGGCTTAACCTTAGCGGGCACGTGTTCGTCCACGCGCTCGTGTGTGTGTGCGTGCTCGTGCTCGGATGCGTGGCCGAGCATGTCCGCGCGCGCGTCCATAGGCACGGCCACCGCGCTGGGGAACCAGCCGCGCGGTCCCCTCGCCTCGTTTACCACGAGCTCGCCGAACAACCAATGCCTGTACGCATTTCAAATCAAAGATTATAATTTGACCACATATAAAAATTACACTCTTTACCCATTATAAAACCTGTATGGAGTAAGCAGAGAATCGCAATCCGATCTGTCCCTCTAGGCAAAGTAACATTCGATTAGCGATATCGCTAATAGAAAAGTAATAATGTATAGAGCTTTCGAAATGTCACGTGGTCTATGGTTATCGACAAAAACTAGACAATGTAAATATCTCTATTCCATAGACAATTAACCAAATCGTACTTCAAACCATACAAAGCATTGACAGGTGGCACATTTTGACAAGCGAAATCAATAGCTAGCCTTTGTATATCGAATCGAATGTACTTTGTCTAAGGCCCCTGATTAGTCCTCAATTATAATATTACTCCAAATTACTCCAAATAGTAATCAATCCAGAGAACAAACTCTTGCAATTGACACATTTTCATTATAGGTATAAGTTCAAGAAGGGCAGCGTAACTGAATACTCTAATCGCCACACTGTTGTGTATTAAATTTGCTGCTGTGACCACTGACTGTTCTCACAAGAGATGTCATGTCACGGCGACGTGACGTACTATATTGACGTACCTTCGTTGCCTGGTGGCGCGCACCAGATCCCCCGGGTTAAGGGGCAGACGGGGCTCACCGCTGCAGGGCGCCGCGATCGCCGCGCGCGGGAGCCGCAGCGGCAGCCACTGCCCCGAGTACCTTTCCTGCGCCACGTACAACCGCGACCGTAGCCGCTTCTCCTCCTTCTGAGCTATCTGTTCGACCTGGCGACATAAAACAATGACGATGAACTACGACGAAATGCCTACGCAAATCGATCTGAACGGAGTTAGGTGCGGACTACATCGAACTTGCACCGAATAAAACCTCACAGGCCATAGGGCCTGACATGCGCGGGAGAAACATTACTACATATACTAAGAAATATAACGGTATATTTCTTAGTACATAGTATAGTCATTGAGACAACATATGTTTCACGAATAGATCAGCTCAGATAGGAAATTGTATCCCAGGAAATGTTATATCAGATGGAATGGTGTTTAGAGAAGCATTTATCCCTTATCCTTCTATCGGCTCCTTACCATTTACTTACATACCTGGCCTTCATTATTAAATTAAATTAACATGCAGTTAACAATCATGTAAACTACTAACTGGCTTGTCTACTTCTTCCATAAAACTATTTAATAAGTATTAAAAAAAAACACAGAGTGTCTTGCGCTGTGTAAGCCGTCAGGACAAACCAAACTCAGATTTAATTATTGAAGACACGGATTTTATAAATATTTTCATTGATACTATGATTTGTGTGCATTCATAGCTACTTACAGTGAGATCATATTGCCCGCAGCCTTCCAGCACGGGCCAGTCTATGCCGTCATACGCGTGGCTGCGCAGCAAGAAGTGCAAGTTATGCTTCCAGCCCAAGTCGTACGGGAACACGAAGGGCGGCAGCCCTTGCTCCTCGCGCCGGTTCACCGCCTTCTCCACTATCCAGTCCTCAATCGTTGTCCGATTGCGGAGGATTCCTCGAATCTTAAAATTACCGCAATAAAAAGAACATTTTATTTCTACTGCCTAAAGGTTCTAATGGATTACAATATCTGGTAAACTATCACCTTACAGAATAAAATACTTTTAACAGTGGTAGAGCCCGCAACAACACCATGGATGGGCCGGCTTGACCGTTGAAATACCACGACCTCACAGAAGTCAGGCGTGAAGTAGACGTATTCTGCGTTCCGTCTTATGAGTGAGGTGCCGGAGGCCCGGTGTCAGTTCCCTTCCCCTTCCCATCGTTTCCTACAAAGGATAAGATGGGAAGGAGATGAATAGGGGAAGGAAATAAACTTTGTCCTGTCTATCCCCTGGCCATTAAAGGTAGGCAACATATCGGCAACTCATTTGCTGCGGATGGCTATGGGCTAAAAATATACTGAAAGTATTTAATAATTCCATAGTGTTTAGTCGCATGACTGAGAATGTACGGGAGACCTAGTCTATGTTTCATTCTGTCCCTATCTCTTTCTTACAAAGTAGTTAAAGAGTTGTAACTTTTCCAGTTGTTGCATATTTTCATTCACTTAACTTCATTTGAACTTTTTTCACAATGAAATACAGTCTTCCGTCCTAGGGGTGAAAAGGAATAGAACCACTGCTGAATATAGGCTCACATTCATTGGATTCCTGCAACTTAACCAGATCCTACTCACGTGAAGAGTGGGGAGGCGTACCCATGCTGTGACGCCCTTTACTATTTAGGTTTATAAGGTAACATTTCAGCCATGTCTGCCAATCAACCAGTCTATATGGATCAATTACCTGCAGATAGAGTAGAGCACTGACGGCCAATACCACTCCCACCGCCATGCCAAGAGCGAGCAATGTCAGCAGCAATGTGGTGAGGGTGAGGTAGATGATGGGTTCGCGGCCCGTACCGTTATGTATGTACCACACACGGTTGATCGCATGGTACACGCAAATCGACAGCACCTGTCAACAGTAACATAACCCCCAAATCCTTATTTGGACTGGAAAAAATCAAGACCAGACACATTAAGGGGTCAAATAATGTAAACTGATCAACAGGCTAGTTGAATGTCTTTAAAATAATGCATAAGAGTGCAAATGTAAAGTCTGTATAAGGTCTGATTTTAAGAATAAGTTTTTAACTTTCAAATATAATTCCTGTTTGCACTTGTTTAAGTAAAAAGTAATTATAAGTTGATTACCATACACTTCAACACTAGAAATAAAAGAATTACTAAATTGAATAAGTTCCACTTACAATAGAAGCATGCAGGCAGCCCAGTACAGCAGAAGTCAGGAACAGAGTGAAATAACCATGGTTGCTGTGACCCACACAACAATTTATCCAAGGACAATGGTGATCCATTTTCTTTACACAGTAACCACCTAAAAATACACATTTTTGATATACTTATATCGTAAATAAACAACTGTTTGCATATTAAAGGGATCCTTACACGGTCAATCTTGAATGACAGTCCGATTGGTAAAAAATATAGATATAAGTTCAACTTACATGGGATTAGCAATATTTCTGGACACAAACTTTCATTTCCAACTTTAGACGTTTAGAGGATGAATTAAGATAAATACTTTTTAGTGCTCGCCCAGTAATAAGAGAAATCTCTGTGTAAAATTTAAAATTTCAAGTCTCCAAGCCCACTACTTTGAGCTGTGTGTTAAAATATCAGTCAGGCAGTTGGTTTCTTCTTGTATAACTGCATGGTTTAATAGCTACAAATTATTGTTGTGTGTGCTGTGTGTGTGCAAGTGTACGGTAAAGTATTTACATTTCCTGCAGTGATGTGACCGAGGTGCCTTGTAGCCCTTACAAGTTGTACAGTATTGCAACTGCAAAATGTCCATTTCATTTTCCTGAAACAATAATCTAAGTTATAAAACTTTTGCCATGATGAAGCCTAAAATAAATGGAATAAATTTCAGTCTATAAAAACCAGTATTTGCAAAAATATAAGAAATCATTATGAGGTAGAATGTTATTATATTTCGGAGTTTTATAAATTTCCTTCTAAAGGAGGATAACTAGTTTACAAAAACATACATAAACATTTGTTCCTTGTTCGATGAATAATGTCTGAAAGTTTGTCATATGTTTTGTAATTATTTAAGTAAAGTTAAATAAAGGCCAAAGGATGATAATATCACTTTGAAAATTACTTACCGGTCTCCACCCACGTGGTACAAAGCCAGGTCCTTCAAGCAAAGACTGAAGGAAGAAGTACAATGTTGAAACAGCAAACCCTAAGAAGGTAGCTGCATGCAGGGCTGCAGAGATAGACTCATGGGGTGGCCACCACATACTAATCAAGTGCACCATCGCCCATGTTATCAACTTGATAATGCCTGGAAAGAACAACATAAGAACTTATATAGTTACTTTTACATGAGTGTTTATGAACACTAAATTATTATATTTATGCTTGTTTATTTGTATATCAATAATAAAGCATCTATGTAAAAAGGACAGGGCATAGAAAAGATTTTGTTAAAGTAAAATTGAATATGCAACTTGTTGGTAGTCCAACAAAACTCTAGTAATAGATTTTAAAAGCACACAATTGTGGTGATTTTATGTTGTTTTGAAGGATGTTTTAGTCGTCCAACTTTGTTAAAGTGCTAATGGACTACAATATCTGGAGAGGTCACATTTTATGGTGTGTTATTCAAAAGTAGGATTTGTATTTTGAACAAAACATGGTAGGTTAGGTTTTTTGGTTTACACTATTAGATAGTGATGCTTGTTTCATTATTCTTATGACAATGTCAAAATGTTACACTTGGATATTGATACATTGTTATGTATTTTTATTGGCAGTTTAAAAATTTGATTGAAATTGATGACAGGAGTTAAAAAAATTAAGTATTGTGATCCATTAATTTGCATAGAGGCCAGAAAACAAAAAGGCCAATGCTCACAGGTATAAACAAATTGTACAGTCTATGGTGTAATTGAGAAGTAGATTGTTGGAAAGGGGAGGAATGTAATGTCACATTTGACTTCTGTTGGTCACAAAATGTAAGCTATCATCAAATAGTTATGACTGTGGGAGAGTGCACAACAATGTAATATATCACATACATACAACAGTTGAAAATCATATGACATTTTGGTCCTATTAAGAAGCTCCATATCTGCATGAATTGAAAGAAATTGACAGAACAGATCCTAGATTTGCTATCTGCACAGTGCTCAGTTGAGACAACAGGTAGTCAATACATAAGGTACATTGTATAACTTGCAATGCCCTACATCTCTCTCGTTTTGAATAATATTGGGGAACTCAGGAATAAATAGAATAAACACTT
Organism: Papilio glaucus; assembly: GCA_000931545.1. Classification (NCBI taxonomy): domain Eukaryota; kingdom Metazoa; phylum Arthropoda; class Insecta; order Lepidoptera; family Papilionidae; genus Papilio; species Papilio glaucus. The sequence goes on from JWHW01046927.1 coordinate 403,382, forward strand.
TTTCTATTTTTCCAATACTATTGTATACTCTACAACACATTACAACCAGTTTGTAACTGGTGCAATTGTGCACCAACTTTTTATTCACATTTATAACAGTATGCCTTAGTGAATATACATTCGATTATTATGCATGGTATCATATTTTAATACGAGTCTTTGTTTATAAACAAAGCCTGGAGACCGGGTTATACAAATAATTCATGAAATCTACGCTCGAACCTAAACACAATCACGACAATAACATTGATTGGTTACATTTATATTTACTTACATAAAACCGCAATAGGGCCCCAGTGCCAGATTCTGCAAAATGGAGAGGATCCCATTGTAAACAGTTACCTTAGCACTTTCAACAGCCTAGTTATAACTTAAAAACCCTTACATTAGTATAAGTAAAATTAAAACTTTTCTATATCATTTTTGATGCGTTGAACACCAATTAGACCAAAGATTTAATAATTTATTTTTAAAACCTCAACCCGCCTTTGGTTTGCTTTATAATTCGATGGACGGTGGTGGTCTAATTTTTGTCATTTTGACACTTTTCTTTGACATAGTGAGTTTATGAAAATCGTTCAAAATGTCAATGAGGAAATAAAACTAAAACCAAAACTGAAAACTTAATTTCGAAAACATTTCACAGTCATTTTTCGTGTGACTTCAATTTAGTATTACAAAAAAAATATTACTTTCAAAAACAAAAGTAAGGAATTAGAAAAAGTAACATTTGAATTATAACGCAGACATTAACTGTCTGAAAACAGTCGTCATAAAATATTAGTAGGATTGTTGTGCTAATACTTGGCTACACTAGATCCACGTCACACAAGCAGTTGTCACATCACATTGCGATATTTTTGTGGCTCTTTTGGGTGTGTGCTTTCTTCATGTGTGTTGTGCTACTTATGTGGATTATTAGGTGATATTCTTGTTTTTACCGGGTAAGTTTCACATATTATGATACTACAAACACCCCCCTAAAAATCTTCATTTCACACCTAAGTGTACCGGAATGTTAGTTAGCATTGCGCACATTTGCTACCCGGTGACTACAAATTTAATGTAACCTTTCTATTACAGCTATTTTGCGGGAAAACAATTACATTCAATTGATGTGTTGATATATGAAAACATCAACTATATCAGTCTGTTTACCCAGTCACAAATTGAAAGTAGACGTCACACGGAGAGTAATGTCTGTCAACCGCTTTACTAGACTTTGAATTCGCTAGTGAAATTATTTACGAGATACTTTTATCCTTGCAGATTGTGATCCTTACCCGCCAAGATGCCTAAATCGGTAAGTTAATTCATATTTCTCGTAGCACAATTGCACAGTAGTAGAATTCGCGCGTCGAATAAATTAATTGTAAAGCTGCGTGATTTAACTGATTTCACCATTGCAATGTGACCAGGCGGCATATTAAATCATCGAACAAACATTTGAATTCTCATTATCAAGTCTCAAACATTTATGGTACTGAGTAAATATGTAAAGTGTACTTGTCTATTTTGAAGTTGTAAGTTGTTGGTGTGTTAAAAGTAAAAGTGTAGTATATATGAATTGATAAGGAAATATGTCGTAATGTAGGAGAGTTATTGTAGGTTATCATGTTTTAAATAAAGGAGATAAGATGGAGATATTCTTATGTGATAAAAGTTGAAACTTGTAGAATATACATATTACATGCTAGTATTACTGGTTGAACTATCATTGTTGGAAATTCTGGGAAGAAACATTAATGATAAATTAATGTTCTTAACTTAATAGACACACAATGAGATAAGATAACCATTTTACAGCTCCCTTCTCAATTTTTTTCCATCCACTCATCCATACTTCTGAAGTAAGTTCAGGTGTTGTTTAGATTTTTTAAATTAGTCTTCAGCCAAAATGGTACAAATTTAAAAGTTTTTAAATATAATTCTTATATTCTTTCTTATACACATAGCCGATAGTCAAAATAGACATATTTTGTTTATTTTTCCAGATACTCAGTTATACTAGCAACGCACTAGATTTAAACAGCAATGAGAGTACTCTGGTTAGTTTCATTTGAAAAGTGGATTGCACTTGGATGTATCATTTTGATATTTTGCCCGTGTTAGATGTTACCTTATACTCCTGTGTGCATATGCTAGTTTTCAACATGTAGCATATGATGACCCTAATAATGTTGAAATTATTGGGCATTAAATAAGTATTATATGAATGCTGAAAATTTAGATATCATTAATAACATGTAAATAAAACATATTTCTTAACTCATTCCAAAATAACCTATAATTGTGAAGCTAAAACCAATATTGAATCATAGCTGATTTTCTAAATTAATAATGTTGTAGTACTCTAGTTGTAATTATTGATCCTCCGCCATGTTCTATGTTTGTTTACTTTGTGGAGCTGTTATGTTTGTAAATAACCTATTTGCTGGTGTGCTGGTGTAGAACATTAGCTATTGAATTATAATCTAGTGTATATATGTGTGTGTGTGGGTGTGAGTCAATAGCAACAGTGCTGCACTTCTATTAGTTTAGAAAATGAAATTTATTCAAAGTGGTAATAATTTAATGAACATGGTGCTAAAAGAAGCACTTGTACAACCTGCAGATACAAAGAAGTCGGTAAGAAGTGCATCCACTCGCCCGTGATATGTTTTTATCTACTATCCGGATATACATATGTTTTTTCTTTTATAAAAAATATTTTGCGATAATGTTCCGAGTGTAGGATTGAAATATAGCTGTCCTAAAAAGTGTGTTCATACAAATTATATTACTCCGAGCTCTGCTTTTATAAGATATTGTGGATGCTTATTTAGTATATCTTTATTTTATTTTTCAATAATTCTGCATAAGTTTGTGGGAGTCCTCTGGATGAGGGTGTCAAGGGTCGCCTTTCAGGCAAAGGATAATAATAATATAGAATAGGATAATAATATAGGATTGGCAGGAGTCCTATTTCCATTAGTGGAAACTGGAAACCCTATTGACAATGATAAAATTAAGTAATTTATTTTGTGAGGCTATTGCTTGGTTAGTATAAAAATCTTACTCACTATTCAAATTAATTCCTTTATCAAGTCATAGATGCTTAGTGCCTTCTGAAACTAAATCACTAAACAGACAGCTGCATATAAAATTATACTTACTTGACATACAAGAAGGCTCAAAATAGTAAACACTACTAGTCAATATGAAGTTAGTATCAAATAATATTGTTCTTTTTAATTGCCAGTGTCCCTTGTGCAAGTAAATGTTGACTTTAAAGATACCCTTTTTTACCCCAACAATATATAACTGGTATTTCAAATACAAATTAATATTTTGTTAAGTTCATAATGTGACTTCATAGTTTGAACTCCATACATATGACTGCTAATTACTCCTTGACTATATGAACAAAGAAAATAATAGAATTATTAGGAGTAATATAGTATATTATTAGGAGTAATAAGTAATATAGAATTATAAGGATATAAAGTTGGTTAACATAAAAATACCTTTTTGGATACTGGCCGTCTAATTCCTATTAAACATACCTTGTTATAAATTATGTTTAATTTCATATTTTCTCATATCAATTGAGAATTATTTTAGACAACAACTAAAATGTGTAATTTCCATGTGATGACCAGTTTGTTGAATGTAACAATTTGAATAGAACGTCTTTATCGTATTGGCGTGTGTTTGTCCGGCCAACTATTGTGTAACTGCAAAGTTTTCGGTAAATTAGGCGTAGTACACACCAAACTGTAATTTTCTTGTAACGTCTTAACGCTCTAAACTCAACGTAAATAAGGGAAGATACAAGCTCGAAAATTAGCATCAAAAATATTCTTAAAAATCTATTTACAAAGAAAATCGGTAACACAGAGAGGTGGTTGCTCTTAAAGAAAATAAGTTGTTTATCCACAAACTAAAATATGTTTAACTGTGATAAAAACCCGATCTTTTTCATGCAACATGCTCGTAACCATGTGTTGACTTACGCACAACTTTCTTTTAACGCGTTTTGCCTGTTGCCGCGCAAAAAGGTTTTCAACGTACTTCCGGTCGCTTAGTTCGCTACGCATATTCTAGTCGTCAATGAATTTAACTTTGTCTACGTTTTAATTCCGCGACATTGAATAATCAATTATGATACGTATCGTATCGTGTTACAGTTCAAAGTCCAGATTAAAATATTTTTCATTAATAACTTATAGTATATTGTTTACGAGAATCTAACACACCATCTGACTTTAGGTTTTTGAAATTGAATAGGTTTATTTAATCTCTCACGATATTTTTAACAGGTGTTGTGTGCGTTTGATTCAATCATTTTAATAAAAAACCAGACCTTAGTAAACTCACACCCATGTGACTTAATAACACAAAAAATACATTAATTCTAAAAACCAGATTGCGAACACCTTCAGAAATACCAGCTAGACTATAACGAACGAAAACATTCAATAAACTATAAAATCATCTTCCATAAAAGAACTAATCTTCCGGTACTCTATCACATCTGGCGGACTTACTCAGCAATCTTACTTATAGCGCGAACACTTTTGTGCTCCGAACGGACGTACGCATTGTTCGCACATTCATTTAGCATTAATCATTTGGTAACTCGGTTTGTTGGACGTCGAGCCCCCGCTCCAACAGCTCTCCATTGATTATGCAAATGTGATGGTCTCAGACTGTATACTGGTAGTTTTATAACCTAGTCAAGTTAATACTAATACAATTTAAGTTCAGTAAACATTAAGAACATATGAAATATCAGTGATGAATTGGTTTTAACCCTTTGCTTAACTGAATCTACATAACCTAAATACAAATCTTACGTATTTGTTGTACATAGAAAACATGCAAAATAATATCCAACTCTTGAACAGATAGATAAATTATGTATTTATAGTAAATGAGCACGCTACGGGAGATATGAATAAAAGTTAACAGTATAAAATTTAATCATTTAAATATGCAATTAAAATAAGTAGGCACTTCGCTAATAACCTACGGATTTTAATAGAATGTGCTGTAAGTTATGTTGTAAGTATGACTTACAATACATTCCGTTAGTATTAAATTGTCAAAGTCGGTTAGTTACAATTCCACTTCTAATAAGCCTTCGAAGGGACGACAACGATTCCGGGTACAGGAGTGAGTTTACGAGTAAATCTTGTTACGTGTCCGCTCGTGTGATCCCGGCCTAAGTACCCGCATAGAATGCGTGTCAGAGGAAGGAAACGGAAAAGTGGAACGAACGTTATCTGGTTAGTGGACACTGCACCCATGCACTCTTGCAATACTTTTATAAACAAATTATAAATTATCTACTTACCATAATTACTCACTTCCTAAATATTGCCATGTAAATTATTTTCTACCAATTTTAGTAGTTATTTTAACGACCCGTCAACATCATAATCAGCTAATAAGTGTTTACTGAATATCAGCGCTGTGTTAGGGGATTTGACTTCCGGCACAGCAGAATGCTGAGCTGCTAACCTCATTTACCGAATATAAGACTTTTTATAACTATATAATTAGATATTTTTTTTTTCGGTAAATAAATATATTTTCTTTCTTTACCGGCAGACATAATTATGCAAACTCCCATTAAGAAACTATACTGAGGTCGGTTCCTTATTGGATTGAATCCTAAATTTCTTCTATTCCAAGACAAGAGTGCCAAGACAAGCGACTAAAATAATATTTCTATAGTATTCTAATAGACATGGAAAGATAGATGATAGATGAAGCCCTCATCATATCCTGGTTCTTATGACATCTCTTGAACCTAATAAGAACTCGTATTAAAAAAATCGCTGAAGGGACATTTCAATATTTCAGGATACACGCTTTACGTACACGGATTTTAGTTATAAAAATGAACGCTCGACGGTCTATTCCGATCGTTATAAAGATGTCAGCGCTTATGTTACATACAGTATGAATAGGTATGTTAACATTAGCAACAGTCATAGTGGCGGCCGGAAAAATGTAACATATAGTGGGCGTGACGTCATAGTCCTCGCTTGTTTGTATGATGCGGGAAGTATTCGTTATATTATATAGTAATGAACAAAAATAAACTAATAAGTAAACACGTTTGCGTATCGTTTAATGCCGAAAATAGTCTTTTGACAACAGACTTTTAACATGTCTACATTAATGACCTTCCTATAGTCTTCGCCATGAATCTTCGTACGTCTCAAGTTGGCAATAAGTCATAAGAGAGATGACCAACATTCTTTCTTTGTCTCAGCTCTCGCGTATGACTGATCTAATGGACCCGGTGTTGGCGACAGCATTCATTTTAGTTGTACCCATTGAAGAATATACCACTCCCCCCTGTATTGAAACTGCTACCCACTTGTAATTTTGGCCCAAGCTCTCTAGCGAACAGTGTATTCGACTACAACAATGCTTTTTTTTATGGAACAAGGTGGCAAACGAGCAAGCGGATGACCTGATGCTACATGAGACATCCGCAACAAGCAACGCCTGTTTTCTGTGAGGTCGTGGTAGTTCACCGGCCGAGCCCGCATTCGTACAACAAAAGTTGTTGCGGTCTCTACCACTGTTAAAGGGTTCTCATATCCTTTAGGGTTGTCATATAACTTGAGAGACAATTCTTTACTCTTCTATAATTAATATATAGTTTACTTATAGTTCAAAGATGTCTACTATTGCTTAGATATTAATTATTTGGAGTATTAATCTTGTAACGTTTATTTATTACTTTTACGTCATTAATCGATTAATATAATATCTTTTCGCCGCAGAAATCATAATCCAACTTCTTCAATGAGACTGAGAATCTTCGTCTATGTTTTATATTTGTCAGTATGTAGCTTTATTTTCATGGCATGCGTTGTTGCGTGTCGTATTGAAGGGCGCGCGGTGTATTGTGCGCCGGCGTCTACAATGCTGGAAACAATTGCCTTTGAACGATTCGCACGAGAACCGACTGTTGTGCGGACTACGATTTTGTTACGCTAAACGACAATCACTGTATAGACTTATATTTTTAATATAGAGCAAGTTAATTTTTAATAAGTCTTAATACGCTCATGTATTTTACCTTACGCTCTACAATTAGAATCGAATGCGTTAGGGATGACCCCATCACTAGACACTGGAGACCGAAGTGATTGCTCTGCACCTTATCGAATAGTACTAATCATAATAGTGTTTAAGACTAGACAAAAGCAATTGCGTCTGTAATCCAGTGAAGCAAGGGTTATAGATATTTTGTTTGGCACGGTGCTGCAACACATCCCTCTGTTTTTCCACATCCATACAAATGCCCATTGTAAAACATTTTTTATTACAAAGTGGTGAATAAAACAAACTTTACGATTATTGATTTTTCTTTTAACATGCGTTTTCACCTCTTTGAATCAAAATGGAATTTATTGTTTTACCAATATTTTAAAAGAATTTTAACGTGGTAGAGTCTACAACAACATCTGTTGCACGTGTGGGCCAGCTCGATCGGTGAATTACCACGACCTCACAGAAGACAGGCGCGAGGTAGAGTATTCTGCGTTACGTCTACGTGTGATGAGTGAGTTGCCGGAGGCCTAATTATAGTCGGTAATAGGGACGGGATAATGGATTTAAATAGAATTAGATTTGGTTGGAGATCGGTCTCCATTCACTCTTAATCCAATAATATTGTAGACATCTTCCTATTGGTGTCGCGCCTACTGGAAATAAGGAAGGACAGGAGGAAGTATAGAGGTGACTAGACTTGGGGGTTTGATCGGAAGATGCTTAAATAAGCTTTTGATTCTTAGGTTTCATATGTTCGATAAAAGAGTTTTGGTAAACCTCATCAAGTTATGATCGTTGTCTGACCTCGTCAGGTATACATAATGTTATAAACATTGGATAATCAAGGTATAACTTAAAGTTATGGGGGGAGTATTGCGGGGGTGCTGTGCCGCGGAGGGTGGAGGCTCCGCCGCGAGCGCATTCCGCCGCTTTTGAGTTGAGTCAGTTGACTGTGAACCGGCGCGGAGTACACACGCGTCTTGTGCCGCCTCACCTGCCCAGGCGCAACCAGTGTTTGTGACCGTGACATTTTGTGTGCCATCGCTGTGAATCCAACGCGACCACAATGGTCGCCGGCGGCAAACAGGTACATTACGTAATTCGCGTTGCCATTGTGTGCTTTAGCAACATTATATTCAGTATTATTGGCCAGAGGTTTTGTGATGGGGTTCAATTATCAGTCCTGTGTACACACTTGTCTTTTTACGGCACGCTTGAGTCTTGTATTATGTAATACTTTCGCTTTTGTTAGTTAGCAACAGGCTTCAATGTCAGTAGTATCGTTACGTGAATAAGTTTTCATGTATACTCAATTCATAAGTCGCGCTGATGTCATCGCGCGGCGACCGCGGCGCGCACCGGCTCCGGCGTTGCCATGTCACTACTGCTAAACTCCTGGTACAAGTCCTTACCACAATCTTTAAAGTAGAACTGATTATTGAGTATCGCCTTTTAGGACATATATATCTATACAGGATCGATAACGCTTATTATACCAGAATCGAGATAAAATTATAGTATAAAATATCAAGACAAATCATAGTGAGCTAGTAGAGCTATGTATTTTTTAATGATTAATTTACGAAAGACTGAAATAACACTCAAAATAATAAAGGGTTGTAAAGTAGAATATTTTCCTTAACTATATGACGAAATCATTTACTTATAGTACATCAAAATTTACCTTCGAAATGCAGAGAAACCCCTTAACTATGGCAACTCCCGTCTCAAGACCGGGGTCGGTTATACTTTTATTTGTTTTGAGCGACGCGCACGCTCAACCGTCGTTTTATCCCCATCCCTGTCTACGGCTAGCGAGGGAGCGAGACAGGGAGATTTCCTGTTTCGCTAACGTTTCCAAGTTTAAAATATAGTGTTCGCGAACACAGCCAGCGTTTTGTGAATTCGATTCGTGATCGAAAACGTTTGTTATCGGTGAGCCCGCTTTATTGCTCTAAAGCAACGGTTTTATGGTATTATTAAATTGTTTAAATGCTTCTACGTGTGCGGATGACATGCCTCGCCGGCCGCTTTATCTTATCGTTGTTCTAGCCCTGAATTACCTACCAGCTCATTGTTTATAGTGAGCTAAGTAACACCGATGATCCTGGCTACTTCTAGCTCCCTAAAATATGATTGGGCTATTTGACCACATTGAAGACTACTCAATAATTTGGTCAAGGTTATATCAACTACACTGAAATACATTTATATAGGATTTTTAAGTGAAAACTTCTTTAGCCGCGTTAGACTGTATTTCTTAGACGAAAATCTTATAAGTTCGCGTGAAGAACTTGCGTCAGTTACACAAACTTTTTTTCATTTATTTTTCTTGTTTTCAACTATGTTTTATTTTTGAACTCTTGTCGCGCCTTCCGTTTCGAGTTTTCACTTCTATCGGTAGTCCTGCCTGTGTTTTTTTTAAATTGTAAATTAATATAAGGTCTTAATCTCGAGAGAGGATGAATGTTTAAAGAAAATATCTAAACATGCGGCACACATATTTTGAGTAGCGATTTTTGTATGTAAAATTCCAATAAGCCGAAACGGATGTATAGATATGATCGATGATTATTGTGAGCCCACGAAATACCGATACACAAACTAAGATATTATGTCTAGGTACCTACTGACTACTCCTACTACCTACTGACTACTCCTACTACCTACTGACTACTCCTACTACCTACTGACTACTGCCCTCAAGTATTTTTAAATCACGACACTAACACGCTTAACACTAACGTTACCGCGGTTATCTTTACAGTTATTTTATTACATGGTAACAGAACAATGTACAATGTAATTAAGTTTTTTTTTTTTTATCTTAGTGCCGTCATTAAATCACGTATGAAGGATGAGCCTTCAAGGTTTTTCCTGTAGCCGTGTAAAGAGCCGCAAAAACCAGCAGGCCACCGATTGTTCACAAATGAGCTACAAGATCTCATAGTCTCGAGTTAAACTTATTATTTATAATATATTATAATTCTAAAAAAGAATTCACGGCCATATCGATATGGGCTGGTCAGATGTAGAGAACTTCCTTATAAAGACATTTTCATTCTTGTTAACTTTACCTTTTAAGCTAAGTTTGTTCTAATAATTCTTTAATGATTTATTATGATCTTTGATATGTATTGATTTCCAAAACTGATAGGCTAAACGGATACATTTGGCTACAGCTATTGAAATCATGGATGACGTAACATTTTTCCAAAAACCCATTTTGTTGCGCTGCTCTAAGATTCCATCGAATATCTGTAGATTTTAACATTGCACCATCATTGGCAAATAATCGCCAAAAATCGCAATATTATTCCATCTTGTCAAAGGTTCGCATCTTGCCTTCGCTAGTTTTGGACATTTATTACATATACATATTTGTAAATTGGCTTATATAGAAACTAAATTTTAGGGCCACGAGAATTATCTGGTCTAACCGTAGGTCATGCCAGGTTTATGAAACCCATTGGCATGTAATTATGAACCTTTTTGCGCTATGAAATAAATCAAATATTATCATGCCCGAACTCCAAATATAATCGCACGATCCTCAAGTTTATTCTTATCCCCCTTATTGAAAAGCAGGCAGGTAATAATTGGTGTTGCTGTAAATAAAAAAGAAACAAAAAAGGTAATCACTCAGAGGCCGTTGATGAAACAGGTAAAAGGAATTGATAGATTTTTCGATGTATGAAATCTTTTATTTCCATTACTAATGAAATGTTACATTGATAGGATTGAATGACGAAATTTGCATGACTTGCTGATTTATGATAATATTTGGAATAATGTATTACGTATTTAAATAGGCAATTATCTTTACGTTAATTATTTAAATTTATTTAACCTACATTAAAGTTGTAATTGCTCCTTTATCATAAGACACATCTCTCGAACGGATCACTACGATCTCACTAGGCTCACTACTTATTAAAGAATTTTAACAAACTCAAAATTAAGTTCGCAATTGAAATGTATGAAGAAGAACGCTCCTTCTGTCCTCTTCCTTAGGATAATAAGGTGTGTATACACAGGGTGTACGGAAATTACATGTGCAAAGGAAGACCACAGATTACTTCGCTGCAACATGTTCTATTTCGTATTAAATATTGTTTTGATACAAATTTAAACCTAAATAAAAAACTAAAGTCTTGTTTGATACTGGGCTCATCTAACTTGAGTTTTATATCTTAACCATCCCAAGAGGGGGTTAAGGGTATTATAGGCTGCTTGAAGGCTGCTGAATGTTACAAACCTTTTTAGGTGTATTCATTTTTTAGCTCAAAAGAACAAACGCATGATTTAGTGTATCAAAAATTAAATGATTCTGTGTCAAAGATATAATCATTGTGGTTAGTAAGCTTGAAATATTGATGTGAAAGTAATTCCTAATACATATGTAAATATTACTGTTCACTTCTCATTAAACATCTCGATGTAAACATACATACCGTGAACATTAATACATAACTACAGCATTCACCAAACTATTTGGGCAGAGGGTTTAACCGATCGGGGTTGTAGACAGGTGCGCAGGCAGACAGGTGCGTGCGTCACGCCTGCCTTGCGTGCAATGAAACTATTATTCATTCGATACAATAGTATTGTAGCTCTTTTTTATGGAGTTATTTTGGAAGTGAATATTATTGCACGAAATAGTTCGTTTTCGGTCCTCGGCTGTGAACATGTTGTAGGGTTTTGGCTTAATACTTTTGGGGAAGTCTTCTTTTCTGGCAGGAGACAAACTAGCAAGAAGGTAACCTGATGCTTGTCTGCTTCCCATCCACATCCTCACCAATCATCCAACCTTACAGATGCTTCCCGAACCTATTACCTGATCATATCTCATTAAATTAAGATTATTAAATGGAAAAGTGGGTCGAGTTAATAGTTATCCATAAATTAGGTACCCTCACAAACAGTCATAAAGTTTAACGGCGTGTG
>JWHW01046927.1:415407-430482 GCA_000931545.1 Papilio glaucus
CCCCGCCGCAAGTAGCCCCACTTATCATACTGATAACGAACGTGATCTAATGTCCAAACTATTCTCTTTAACTCTAAGCCGTGTATGATAACAAAATGACCTTCGTAATAGTACTTAAAATGTACCTTCATAATTATCAAATACATTACTCGTTAAAGATTTTGAACGAGTGAATGCGGGAAATAAAATGAATGGGGCTATAGGTACAATTGTGAGGAGTCAGAATGTGTCTATGAAGGCTCGTCTGGCAATACACACTGCTGTGCTAGTCTCCATTTTAATGTATGGAAGTGAGAGCTGGGTTTGGCAGGAAAAGCAGGTTAGTAGAGTTAATGTCGAGATACAATCCTTAAGAAGTAAGTTAGGCGTGACGTTGCATAATTCTAGTCTAGTCGTCCCGTATAACTGCGGCGTCGCTCGTTCTGCATTACCTAGAAATAAAATTGGTATAAACCTAATATTTGTTACGCAAAATCTATTATTATACGTATTTTATTAAAGTACATTTTCAGTCTGGCTAAAATCTTATCAGTAAGATAAATGTCACGTCAAGCTTTCTAATAAAAAGGAGGGCGACGGCGCGTTATCACCTGGATAGTGTTAATTCATGAAACGTAGTAGTAACTGATATAAATGCGAATATGAGCTTGTTACACTTTAACTCCTTTACAGCTCGACCAATCATCATCAAATACACACACTTTATTATCTATGGTAGTGGTTTATTTATTTTTTGACCAGACGCACAATATCCCTGCTAATTGAAATATAAGTTCCCCTACAAAAAAAACATTTAACTTGACTATCTACTCTTAACAAAGTCACCTGTCCCATAGATAACCCACTACTCTGGTTACCCTACCCTATCTTTATTTCGTCAGCCTTTTTTTTTTGAATGTTTTTCCAAGTGCCAAGTGATTTCTCCATCATCAACTCCAAGCTAACGTTATTTCCTTGCACATATGTATAACTTTTTCGTCAATCCGAAGCACATATCAAACACATGCCGTTTATAATATGCGGAAGAGTGTCGCGTGCCAACTACGACGGCTTATCGCGAATAGCACCGACCTGTTGATTACCGATATTGTTGATAATAATTGAGGTCCACATCTAGTGTGGTCACGCAACAATTGTAAGAAAAAAAAACACACCTATAAATACCAAGGGTAGGTAGAGTTTCTGTATTTCCATAGGATGTTACTCATAATTACATATCGTTTTATATACATAAATGTATTGATCAATTCCTAGGTATCCTTCTGAAGAGTGAATAGGCTGATGCTAGACTAGTGCGTACCATCTTTGGACCACCATCACCATGTAATATCAGTTGGGATTGTGGTCTGGCGCTACTTTGTTCATTATAAAAATATATTTTCTTTAAAATAGCTAATACATTAACATAATAACTGTGGTATGTTTTGAATGAAATTATTATGACTATACCGTGTTTCATAGCAAGATGTGATTTTTGTAAACAATGGTTTTTACGTTAAAATTTGTGAATTACAAATTATTTTCTAAAAACAACTAACTGTTTACTTACAACAATTATAATTACTATGAAACAAGGTATTGTTTATAGTAAGTTAAATCGTAACTAATATTATAACTACGAATGTGAGTTTTTTTGTCCATCTTTAACTATAACGACTCAACCACATCATTTCATCTGACATTTTGATGCATGACATGACGTTACCATGGCAACGAATTACAACGAATTTTACATTTTTACCTAAAATTCCAAGTTATTGCACGCGAAATGAATTTCCATCGAGGAGGAAAATAAATGAATGCGTGCAAAGCCGCGGGCAACAGCTAGTAGGAAGTTGGAACTAGTAATCTAGACGGGATTACATTCATAAGGTTATTGACATTCATGACTAATGACAGACAGACGGACGGACTCGTTTACGAATGCGATGTACGCAGCGCATGCCACTGATGCCCCTGGTAATGTCTCCAGACCGCACGTTACGTTTGTCGTAAACTTTTTGTCAGTAGTGCATTACAAAGACGGGTGTTACGGATTGTGCTATCGCTGGATATAAGTAATTGGTACTCTATTATGTCTGTCTGTAAAGAAGTAATGAGAATTAACTTTTCCAGATTAGCCACGATAAATTGCAATGGTAATACCGATGTCTTAGTCAAATTAGCCGTATTATATCTTACCTACTCGATAGACCTGCAGAACAGTTCTGCATTTCAACAAATTAATTTTGGTTTAAACCAACTTTTTCCGGCATGGGTTGCAGTGACACGTAAAGTTTTAAATACAGGCATTCCGACGACAACTCCAAATATATGAGCAAACAAGTTACTTTTTATTTAAGCTGATTTAAATTTAGTGACGTCTTCACAAATATATCAAAGTAATATGCATTGTGCAAAAAAAATTAGCCCATAAACATTTTTTTATCAATTTATTTAGATTTTCTGGGCCACAATCCCGATTCCGGAGGGTTGGCGTCCGGCCGTCAAAACTGTAGCCAATACCTATACAGGATAAGGGCAGTAAGATGATGATTATTGGACCACAATCTTTTTCGGGCGTCCTCAGAACCAAAGCATCACAATCCGATCGATGATTTAGAAACTTAGAGTTGTTGGTCACAAACATTCAAACATTGATTTTTATTTTTATAGATGTGACAAAGTATGAGTCGGATACCAACAAAATCTGAAAACATCCTTTTTTTATGGAAGAAGGTGGAAAACGAGCAGGCGGATCACCTGATGTTAAGTGATCGCTACCCATAGACATCAGCAATAAGCAAATATGTTGCAGATGCGTTGCCTACCTTTAATGTACAGAGGAGGGCATAGACAGGAACAAGGATATTTCCGGTGTTTCAGGTTCGTGCTCTTGAGAGTCTGTACGCTGTCAAACTTTGACCCTATGATCTCTACAACTTAGATTCCGGTATTATTAAGTTTAGAGTAATGATACTAATGAGGTAATTAAAACTTTAATAATACATCCGCGGCAGAGCAGTTTGTTGTTCGCCTTGCACTCAGTCACCGGCACCATGTCACTTCCTATTCGAGGGCACTTAATTGTCGCTAATACTATAATCTAACAAGGAAAATTATACATTGTAGCGTCTCTAGGCACGACTGTAGAGACAGTACTACGATCCGGCCTCAGACTAAATCCAGGAGTAGTAAGAGGTTTCCGTCTATAGAAGTCGGCTTCAAAACTTGTTGGATGAAACGGACTTTGTGTCAATTATTATTATTTAGTGTTGAACGCCATTATACAGTTGTGTTATTCGTTAGCTGTAAATTAATACTCTATTTTAATGCTTTGGTAAATCTTAATTGGTTTGTAATACAGCTTGGACGTTTGGAGGTCAGTGGGCGAAAATGTGTTCGCTCCTTTGACCACAGCTTTTTATGAAGATGTTTCCACTCTTCTAAAGATAGATACAATAGTTATTTTATAGATAGACGCCTTTATTGTACATGCTGTATTTCTTTTATTATTTTTAACATATTAACATAGTCTTTGTAGTTTGACAATATTATTAATTAAAAAAAAAAACAATAGAATAGCTTTCAACTTCCGCCTTTACATTTATATGGTCACATAACAGTAGAAAAAGGTTTATTTACAAGTAGCAGTGCCCGCGGTTTCACCCGCCCTGCAAAATTTTACTTAAACGAAATGATATAACCTAATTAATACTACCGTAACCTCATCATCATCTCGCTAACCGTTTCCCGAGTATGTGGGTTCGACACAGTATGGCCGCAGCACAGTTAAATTGATATAACTTTTTTATTTATAAACCGATTGAGATAAAACAAACACTAAATGTTAAGTGAAGCTTACCACAATAGATTAGTGGAAACCGCACCGAAATCGGTGAAGCCGTTTCTGAGATCAGCGGTAACAAACGCACAGACAAAAAGTCTAAATAATCATTGTTTTGGGTTTTATTGCATTTATGAAGGTCTCTAATAATAGTTTTTCTCAAATATCTTCCATGTACAGACTGCGACATTTTTATTATATGTATAGATCGCTTAGCAGAAATGATGGAGTTTGACACTGTCCGTTACCTATATGAGAGATAGGTTAGCTCAGTAAAAGAAATCAAAAGATAATTAAAAGTCTTGCAAGTAGACGAGAGGCCTTGTGACGAATTATCCGATCAGTACATACTGTCGACACGTTTTGACACTATAACTATAATATTAGCAGCATATGGCAACCATATTACTTGCTTAATGTTACTGTACAAGTAATTACATCATCTTGCTAATGTTGCAAGCTATTATCGCATCTATAGCCATAGCCGTTAAGTCGAGGACCATCTGTAGGTGGCGGCAAGCTATATCGGTGGCTGTGTTGACAGACATGATGTCATCCGCCGTATCTCCGCCGCGGTGCACTCTTCAAATACGAACATATCTGCTTTGGCTTCAATAGTTTATATTAAAAATAAAATCAGATTTTAAGGAAAAGATATGATTCTTAACTAGACGTTACTCTGACATTAGAGAGAGATGGAGATAACGTTTCTAACATCTTACTAATATTATAAATGCGAAAGTTTGTAAGTATAGATGTTTGTTACTCTTTCACGCTAAAACGGTTGAACGTATCTAGATGAAATTTGGCACAGAGATATATTACAGTCTCGAATAGCATATAGGGTACTTTTTATCCCCGAAAAATGTACGGTTCCATTGGGATAATTAAAAAAAATATAATTACATATCTCAATATTGTAATCGTATAAACTGCAAATAGAAATAAGTCGCAATGGCCCAATACCTGACAAGACTCACAGCGAAAGCTTCCGTCAGTGTCACGTACATGACAAGATTAGCGGACGAATAACGTCCCTGTTCACCTCGATGAGGACAAAAGGTGCGAGCGTTTCAATTATGAGGATGGCGTACGTTTAAATATTACGCATGAAAATGTATGTACTTGCACCTTGGCGCCCGGCCTCTGTCGCCTTGACACGCCGCCGCGCTCGTCGCCGGCAATTGTGGGTTTTCGATTATCGCTTTAACTTGACTATATGTCGACGTAAAACAATTTTATAATAAATTGATAAGTTTCGCAAAACAATTTCACTTTTATAGTTAAAGCTGACTTCATAGAATTACACTAGAGTCACTAACAAACAATCCACCTCCGTATTAAAAACCTGCCTGTAGCCATATCCCCCGACCAACGCACTATCTATGAATACATTAGTTTTAAATATATCTTATTTAAATGCTTACGTTAACGAGGTGGTAATAGAGACAATTTTAAATGTCGCTTTATAACAGAGATCCTCGGAGACAGCACCTGGCACTATCCCCATATTGTTATGACAAAAGGGCGAACTCATTCAAGGAGACGAGTCGAATGTAAACGACATTCTTTTTAGTCATTCCATTTTCCTCAATGGATTTTTTACATTGTGGTAGATCTACAGTTGATTCGATGGTGGGTTGAGGTGAATGGAATTCTTGTTATTATACATTTTCTAGCTTGATTTTTTTAATTGTGACAAATGACGAATACAAAGATCGGAAATTTTTCTCCACTGCACGGAACTGACCTGTGAATTTATGAATTTGATCAACCGTTTACGTGTTTAGGTTATTTTCTGTTTATGCCTCGACTAGATATAACCACATAACATACACTCAGGTAGTTAAAGAGGGAAGTTCAACTTGTCTCGTGACATTTGACCATTGTGAACCATTGACAACATTAACACAATTAATCGGAATTTTGGTACATATTTGATACTTAGATGAAATAATTGGACTATTTTGTGACCGGCCTTGTGTATAGATAAGCATCGGGACCTCGATCTTCAAATGTTCTTACGTCTAACTCGTTTGGCTGTACAAATAAGAATTCACTGTTGACTGGGAGAGCATGCCTTAAGGCATAATTCCGCCCTTTGTAATATTTTACTTTGTAAATCTTACACTTTTGCAAAGTTAAGTAATAAAGAGGGAATATATTATTCAATAACACGAAAATACAAGGCGAATGTACATCGCGACAACTAACTCAGTTGGCGAAATCTTGCGTGCAGAGCAAATCGCCTGGCGCAAACATCCGCAGTGGCGCGATAAGATGCCGCCTGTCACCGAGCGGTGCTGGACGATTAGCGGCACGAAACGCGACAGATTATCTTTGCCGATCACTCAATATCAGGACTGCTAATCATATATTGTAATGACAATGATGGTTTGAATTTCTCAAGGAGGGTTGGCGTCAGCAGACGGCCGGCTGTAAAAATTTGCCAAAACCTTTACAGTATAGACTACAATACTGTGCCGACCCCACATGAGTGGAAAAAGGACAGGGAGATAATGATGAAGATGATTTGATTATAAAATTACCTCGTCAAATTTTTGTATGAATTTTTTTACAAGATTTTAACTCATCATTTTTTTAATCACGGTTACTTGAAAAAGCCCATTTGAGTAGTTACTTGCCATCTTTCACGAGATTTAGAATCTTTGAGCAATGTTTGCAGCTCCAAATCAATCAATAGTTTATCCGGCATTTTTAATATCGTAAAATAATAATATCTTTCTTGAATATCCCCGATTTTTATGTGAACACCAATATTACTTTGAATACACGCATAATATTTTCCCCATTGCCAGTGTGCCAGTTAATGTCAAATATACCTCTATTAATTTGGAATAATTTGTACACGCAACAATGCGTCGATTAACGTAAACTATCTTTACAATAGTAAGATGCGGGCGATACGCACCTACTGTGGATGTGTGAACATTTAGTGCTGTCACACAATCGATAAATACTGCGATTCATATCGATAGTTTAGGACATTCTTTTTCTTTTTTTAGAATTATGATAATTACCATGTATAATCGGTTTTGTGGAGCGATTTTTACTCACAATACAATATTATTAATTAATAAATTAATTAAAAAAAATACAGTATGGTGGATTACCTCTCTGTGTGATAAACGCGTGCACTTTTCTATTGAAAAAAACTTTTATTCGTCAGAATAAAAGAAGTTGCGTGATTAGTTTAATATTTAATAAGTCATTCGCTTGGCAACCGATATCAAAATGAAATTGAAGAATTATTATTATGTAAATACTTTATAGAAAATATTGTATCGATACGCGAGTGTGACATCCTTATTGCTTCATAGTATAGTAGGCATGAAGGTTTATCAACGACCTCGAGGGCGTCTGAGCGAACGGAGTCACGCGGCGTGCATTGTGCTAGGCCGAGGCAGATCGCATCTCCCGCTACAATCTCGATAGATTTATGCTTACGTTCGCCGGAACCACTTGTCGCTTTACTATATTATATATTGTTTCAACCATAGAGTTTTTCTCACGTGGAAGCTAATGGAACAATGCCCATACAAAATATGGCCGGTTATTGTTGAGAGATTTTGTTAATAATCTAAGTCAAATCATAAATAAAAAATATTGTTTTTATGTTAACCTTATATTGTAAAATAATTAGTAATTTAGGGTCTATCTGGTAGCAAAAACCTAAAATGTCAAAATGAGTTCAAACGATGAGTTATTGCAAGTTGATATGGTATACGTAGGATTTGCCATTAGATCCTGAGTAATTAGCATTATTATCATTATCGTTTATTGAACGCCCACGTCGCGTAGTCGCTTAGTCCTATGAAAACATATTTAATAATAAAAAAAATGTTCATCACGATTCTAAGCACGACTTGATCTGTGCATACAGTATGTGTGGGGTCAAGTTCAATGCCGAGTGTTTCATGTCTACACCTACCTTTAAACCTGTTTTGTTGTCATATCTCAATACAAGTACTGCTTAGTACAGACTGCAGCCGCCTGAATGTGTCTCACATGTTCGCGTCTGACATGCGATCCCAGTGCGACGTTCACATGTTTTAGTAGACATATATATTCTAAAAGACACGCAACTCTCATTATGTATGTGTGCCGCTGAAACTGTGATAATCCAATACTTAAAATTGATATTGTCAGTATTCTTTGACATGGATCGGATGAGCAACATTCCAATAAGCCTACCTCAAGTTCCAAAGTCTGTCTGCTTTTTAAATATTAGGAGCGTACGCCATGGATCTGATCACTCATATTTCGAAATCTGTTTCTTTAACAGAACTTCATAATTCCTGTAACTGAATCCGCTGAAATAGAATTAAATTGATTTACTTTATACTTGCTGAGTTCTAAATAAGAAGTCGAATGAGGGATTTATATTTATAACTGCAATTTGATGATTGCATACATCGTATCTGGTTTTACGCTGTGTAAGATTTGCGATTGAAAGCACTTGGTACACAGGAAAATGTATCTGCCCACGCGTTCGATATCGGCTGGTTGTTCGAAAATAAATATGCACTCAGTTGTATGCGTCACTCTGCAAAAACATAATATACGTACGCTCCTTCTGACCTCTGCGGCTCTGTGTTTATTCGTCAGATAGTAAAATGTTTCGCATTGAAAAATGTTCCAAAACGGACAATATCGTACAGCTGACAGAAGGCTGACTGGTCAGTACACACCGCTTTGTTGGAAATATTATCAATAAAAAAATTAAATTGCATTCACTTTGTGATCTAAAATGTCTATCAAGAGACAAGATTCAATTTTGAGTCCAAAAGTAAGAGTAGGATCACAATAAACATAGGAATAGAATCCCAGAGAATCTCTTGACGAGCTCGAGAGAAATTTGTAAAGCTAAATGTTGCCAGGGCTGTGCTAAAATGAACTCCGTTGATTCTTTCTGCCCCTTTAGGTTGTCGACTTAATGCTTTTATTTTTATCTTTGACACGACAATAACAGACAACCATGACATAATTGCCGTCGGAACACATCCGTTCTGGCGGCTGGCCAATCTAGAATTAGCTCGTACTCTATTAACGACTACGATTTCCCCGGTTTATTTTTGTAGCGCGCTTCGGTCTGCAGTTAATGCGTTGCGTTTCTTTTCATTTCTCTTCACTCCTTTGATGATATGCTCCAATGTGGTATCTCTTATTAGAACTTGATTGGACCTATCTTTCTTAAATTCTTTTTTCTTCTTTCTCACCTTCTCACCGTATAGAAAACTGTGGAAAATAATATAGTTTTCGATTTAGCCCCTTTTTGCATTTTTATTCACACATGTGGAATAAGGTGTGTAATAAAAAGTTGAAAGCGGCAACCGACTGGTCAATAAGGATTAGTTTTAATGAACGGACCAATGTATTAGAGTTAAAAATATTGTATAAAATGAAAGTCTATAGGGATTTTTATATTTATGGAATAAAAAACTTTAAGACAAGTATAAATAGTGACCATTTTCCATTCTACAGTCTAAATATACAGCAATTGAGTGGTTGCAAGATATTCAATAAAATGTATCATAATTTTACCAATTAAATTTATAATCTGTTTGGCACCAAGGACTTAATTTTAAGAAATATGCATTACCATGCCATTACCCGGAATTGAGGAGTTTTATTTAAATAATATAATTTTTTAAATTGAAATGGAAAAGTACTTGACGTCAGTAAACCCGTATGTAATGTAAAAATACAAGAACATTAACCTCACCAAAGAAGTAAATAACAAAATTAATATTATAGATTTCATATATCTAGTGTACAGTTAAAATATAATTATCAGAGGAATTATTTTGGTGTAAGATTTTAATTCTGTATCTACAACACGAAGAAAACTATTTGATGATTACATTATTTGTAAACAATGGTTTCAGTTGAGAACAAATTCTTCTTTTTTAATAATCTAATATTCTATTTTTTTTATGGTAGCAGGTGGCAAACGAGAAGCGGATCACCAAATGTTTGGTGAACGCTACCCATGGACATCCGCAACAAGCAAATGTGTTGTAGATGCGTTGCCTACCTGTAGTGGACAGAGGGGGGGCGCATAGATAGAAATAAGGATATTTCCTTTTCCCAGTTAACCTCTCCCCGTCCAATCCTCTTCCTGTTCCCATCCTATCTTTATGAGGGTGGGAAGAGGAAGAGGACTGAAATTAGGCCTCCGGCACCTCACTCATCAGACGAAACGCAGAGTACTTCTGCTTCACGCCTGTTTTCTGTGAGGTCGTGGTATTTCACCGGTCGAGCCGGCCCATTCGTGCAACAGATGTTGTTGTTGCGGGCTCTACCACTGTTGAATTATATTATTAATATAATAAAACTATAGGAATATATAAGCATTTTAATAATAAATTTACCAGACGAAAAAGAAGCAGTAAAGAGGTGTATATACCTGGCGCCCTTTACCTGAAATACCAAATAAAAGATATTTAAACTAACACAATTTTTCTTATCACAAGCATCATGTTCAATATATTGAATCATACTGTATGTTACTAGTTATACTACTACTTTTATAAAACCTGTTAGATCATCCATGAGACCTGCATAATCATTATATTCGGCCGTAGTGTGATAAAGCTGACCCGCTATTCATTTTCGCACAGTTTTCAATGTTTGTCCAGAATGAAATTTTCAAATGGTATTTGTAATAACTAACGAGCGTCATTCGTTCTGCAACAGATGAACGTCCGCGTGACGACGATGGACGCGGAGCTGGAGTTCGCGATCCAGCAGACGACGACGGGCAAGCAGCTGTTCGACCAGGTCGTTAAGACCATCGGCCTGCGCGAGGTCTGGTTTTTCGGACTCCAGTACACCGACTCCAAGGGCGACCTTACCTGGATAAAGCTCTACAAGAAGGTTAGTAATGTCTTATACAATATGCACGCTAATATTATATTCAACGAATAACTGTGTAATCATGTGTCGGTTTAGATAAATGTCTTAGTACTATCACTGTGTAACATTAGACTTTTGTGCTCGTCAGAACTGGTTAATACCAGTTTTGACCAGCACAAGATTCTGATGTTTTATTAACTATTACGTTGTTTACGGTCTGCGGAACTACTACGTAATGAATTATATTTAGCGGAAGCCGCAAGTTCAAGTTTGTTGCGCGCTCGCCAATTTGTGCGGTGCCCGGCGCCTTATTATTTACCGATCGCTTGAGCCGCTCCAGTTTACGACGGAAAGATATTTTCGGTTAATGTTTCATATAACCGTCCGTTATTATACATTCAATAACATACAATATACGAAAGTTCTTTTTAAATTTCTTTTGATATAAAGTTGGAAAAAGTTTCTATGGGTGCAATGTCATGCTCCAGTTTGTTAGTCAATTACAATATTTATGTGTGTCATCCACTTTGTAGTAGATTTAGATTAGTTAATAATAAATGCTATTCTGTTATTGTTTTTGACATTTAAGTTGCAATTATCTTATAAATGGTTGTTGTCTTCAATCTTTGCAATCTTTTCCTACGTTTATTTTTACTGATGAAGTCTTGCGTCCCCTTGGAATATGTATATTATTAACATTTATTTATTAACATTAACTATTTTCGCGGCAGCAGTCATCGGCATTGGCACAAAAATATTTACAAGTAACCGTTTATTATTCAACACGCAACATGTTTCCGTCATTTTGTTTTCGCTCATAGACTTGTGTGAAGTATTTTTCCCGCTTCTCGTCCGACATTGACCCGCTAAAGCAATGCCAACCGGTGTGCCTGCCACATGTAGGTGATAACCCTCATTTTTTATCATCGAGGACAGTTACTTACAAATTTGTCACTTAAAAAGCTTTATGAATATTCACTAAGGTCACTTTTGTTCGACGCTTTCTTTCGTGTTATTCGTCTTGCAACATGTAATATATCTATATAAGAATGAGTAAAAATAGAATCAAAACCTAGGGCTGCTTCTTCCATTATTTTATCTCTTATGGTTAGCTTATCCTTTTTAAACGTTTGGGTATCATATGCCCGTGCTATGAGATGTAGTGTATGTCAACCAACTGGCATACATTCAAACAAATATATACGTATACATGTTTAGAGGATTTCTTGTCCTTATCGCTTTGAGTCTAATGATATTATCAAAGTATTTAGGCGGCGCTGTTAGTTTTGTAGTGATTAGAGATTACATCGATTGAAACCAACTACTAGTAATCAGATTAAAATCGTTCCAATAGTTCACCTAATGTTTCTTTTGTAATTTTAACATGGTATACTTTAAGATTAATTTAAATTATAGTTAGTTGTTAGAAGAGCGAAGACTGTTAATTACAGTCAATTTTCCCGTAAAAGGATACGTACATATGTAACCATCTAATTTATTTTTCATAATTTTTAATAGATAGCACTATATCTAAAATTGCGCGAACTCACAGATGCTACATGATCAAATTATTGGTTAAATCATAATGGATTTTTTAAACAACAAATTAATTTTTTGAATTTAGATTTGGTATAACCTCATTTCAAATTGGTAACAAGTTTACGCTTAGATGTTCAATTTAATGAAACAATCCGACGAACTGAGGAATTTCTAACTTTCATTTGTGTTGTAGTTCCAATAACAGCGGCTTATTAGTGAATGGTCGGAGGTGAAGTCGTCCACGAGCCAAGTGTAAACATCCATTCAGTTGGTTGTCGTGTGATGTGACAGTCGCTGAATCACTGCCGCGGGCTGTTGATAAATACGCACGCACGCCCGCTGCGCTACCAACCCGACTAACTATTGTTTTTTATGTCTATCAATTTATATTGCATTCATAGTTATTTTACTTTCTTATTTGTTTCAAAAGTAGTCAGCTATACAATTATTAAAATCAATATCGGAGTTTGTTTTACAGAATTCATGATTTCATCAATAATTGTTCAGATTTTTCACTATGACTTTCTAGAAGAGAGTATAAAATTTCCTTAAAATACGCCAATGAATCAACTTGTAAATACGAATTGAATTGTACATTCTAAAAGAAAGCAACAAACTAAATCTGTGCTAGGACCAAACGCCGGGGAGAATTACAAGGTTGATAAACATACTCTAAATACAATTTAAGTGTGTGAGATAACATTTTTTGGGGAAATTCTTAAAATATTACAAATTTTAGAAGTCTAATCCACTTTTTTACCAAAGTTACTATTGTTATATTCTAAAGGTTCCTTGTTTTTGCTTAAATTTTTTCACATTTTTAATTTGGATTCAACTTCTCTTATATAATATTTAATGGTTCGTATTGATTGACGACAACAATGTGGAACAATGCTATGAGTTTCCATTCTGATCCACTGATCCGAATTTCCAGATCGAGCCGGTCTCACCCCTTTCATGAGCCGATTAGTTTCTCTCTCTCGAGACATGTTCTAATGACAATGAGTCGACTGTCTGCGTGTTATCGCATTATAATGCGTGCTGGAGCGACTGCGCTGGATTCTAACGCACTAGTTTCACTCGGCGTGAGTTCCGTTCAAATTGATCAATGATTTATCTTAGCATCTTCATCGCAATCTGTATTTGGTTCGTTAGAATTTAGTATATTTATCTAATTAATAGAAACCAGTGAACGCTTGTTATGAAGTTGCCCACAAGAATGTTTCAATGATCTTCGGTTCTTGTAAAGATAAAAATAACTTAGTCGGTATAACAGTATGTCGCCGTTACATAATAATTGATCCGCCAGACGTTCTGTTACAGTAATCACTTCTGTTAAAATGTTTTTTTGTTAAGTGATAGTCGTTCTATTGTGGCCGATGAGTCAGTGTCGGCAGCCCGCGGCACAATGACGGCGTCTGCGTCGAATGCGACCGTTAACGGTCAGATTTTAATTGCCCTTATGCCGTCATCGTTGTTAACTGTCTGGAGGATCTGGATTAATGCGAGGGAGAAATTTATTTAGATTTCTTTCTTCTCCATTAAATATTAACAAGTGTTTTAACTCTATCATTATTATGACCTTTGTTTAGAGTATTAACAGTTAAGAGAACGTACCCGTACTACTAACAATATTATTATAGCTTGACTAACTTTTTTTAACATTCTGTTAGTAAAAATGTTTTCAAACAATATTTATGAATGACTACGTGAAAACTGGAGTGGTGTCACAGAAGGGTGGTGGGGGGAATGTGAACGTTCCCTAAATATTGTAATTACATTATCCATAACGGTATTTTTTTGTATCATAGATTGTTTTTTATTAGCATCGTTTTATCCGAGTCAAGAAGTTCAGCGTAGTGAATTGATACGCACGCACTTGCTTGGTGCACACAAACACGTCAACTTTCTTATTTGGGACAACTGCCTACTCTGCGGGCAGTGTTTTCTTTATGTTTACTGAGTATTTGCAATGGAACGATATTACTTTTTAAAAACTTTCTACTGATTGTTTAATAATATTTCGTCTAAATATTATTGCAATTTCTAAATATTCTCATTCACTACAAAATTGCAAACAAATACCTTTATTTTATCTGCTTCCATTCTTTGGATTACGTACAGTAAAATGTTAATTACATTAAATACAGGAAATTTCCACTACATGAACTGGTCAGATACAGATTTATATAAATGCAATACTTTTTTTTTATTACAAGTCAAAGACCCAAAATAAAAAGAACCATTGAGATATTCCGTAGTAGTTGTTCGAACACTCGTTATAATCAAAATACTCTATAAAAAGTAAAAGCAAGATGGTATCGACATTGTTCCACTTTCTTTTACTACACCTGTGGTTTTGTCTACGACAAAATATACCAACTGCAAATGATCAATAACATTTTTGTTATATCTGTTGGAGAAAGGAGAGATATATACATTGTTCCTTTAATGAGTAAAAGGAAGATGGAAATTTGTGATGTTAATTTGGTGTTGTGAAGTGGAAGCGGCTTATCCCCTTTATCGATGAAATTCATTCCATTTCCAAAAGCAAAATACGTATCCAACGACCTGCGTCAATATGTAGGAGCGGAGTTAATAAACTGTTTTCTGAGGACCAAGCGAAACGGAAATTTATAATTTCTAATATATGTCATATTTTATGGTTGCATTATTCTTTTAACATACGTTTTAAAATACAAAAGCATTCCAGCGGTAGGCTGCTTTTCTTTAACTTGACTGTATAACTGTTTTCCTTTACGAGATCTCACCAATATTGAGGAAAGTCGTAGGTCACGCGCGCACTTATTACATAACCACCTGAGCGCGGC
>JWHW01046927.1:470504-488441 GCA_000931545.1 Papilio glaucus
AATGAGAATCAGTTTAGGTGACGTCAACAAAAAACATCTCATGCAATTTGACTTCATTTTTTGATGTCTAGCCAATACAATGACACGTGCTGTAGAGATTATTGGCTGTACAAATAAATTGTCGAAATTATCGTCATAAGTCTTGTTTTTGTGCTTCGAACAAATGTTTGAATCTTGTCTAGCAGTGCTTTAACCATGTTTGTGCGATACGTTATAGTGGTGCTGTGTTAATAAAGTTCAAATTACCTTTACGCGGCCGCCACCAGTCCTCCATGTATCCTGCAAGCGGTGATGCATTGGAAGAGCAGCCTTTTTTTATGGTAGCACAAACACAAACATTGCACCAAAGACTCAAAACAGTATTTACTTTTGCTCAGATTAATTTATAGACAGAGACAGCACGAGAATGAGCGAGACGGAACATTTTAAGCGGAGTGAGAAAACAAAATTTTACAGAATCATCCGCAGCCTGAATGGAATAAATGGCTCGTTGTTGACATTCAATTCTCTTCATACTATTAAATTTTAAAAATTAAAATTATTTATTTATTAGAAACAACTTTTACATAACTGTTGAAGTTCTTAAAATGTACATATTAATTTATGCATAATTATCAGTTTTTTTTTAAATTGTTTATGGTCTAATTTAAATACTTTTAATATATTTAGGACGATATTCAGGCGACAGATAAAAGGCTAAAATAAAAACGACGCGTGAAAAGTAAATACTGCCACGCTACTACAGATGTCATTGGTTACAGTAAGAATGGTCTCATTTGCAAATAATTAAATTTACTAAGAAAAAGTATGTAAATAAAATCAACATATGGCATTAAAAATAAATTTGATACAACTACTAACGTTTCAATAAAAAATATAGAACCTCATAATTAAATTAAATTACTATTGAAAAAAAAAATCCCCAAAAAAATATGTATGACATGTTTTTTTTTGTATTGGCAACACATAATGTATGTGGTAAAACATATTTGCAAATGACATTGTTAAAACCATCACCCAAACATCACAAGTTAAGTGATTAATATTATTAACTTAATGGAGATGAAAATTCTCAAAATTATTTGCTATTTACTTTCAATATATTATCAACTAATGAATCTATATACATTTGGAGAATTTTCATCACTGCCCACCTAAGCCACAGAATTTAGATTATGTTGGCTCCAGTGGGCAGACCCACATTAATTATAATCACAAAAAACATTTATATTAGATAATCATTTTAAATAAATATGCTGTATACAAGTATCAATTGTTCTATTCTATTTTCTAATAATTGTATATGTGAAGTTTTTAACTTAATGTTTCAGTCAAAAATATTGATAATATTAGAATTTTTATAATAATTAAGAATTTCAAGTTCGAGATAACAATTACAAGTTCAAAAAAAATGTTAATAACAATAATTATAAAAAAAAAAAAATAGAATTTTAAATATAGTTGGGTATATACAAAGTTGATAGAATTTATAATTTTTCACATTAATTTCTATATGTTGAAACAAAAAAATATTCTAATAGACTCTACTTGTAAACAACATGTCTGTTATTGAATTAAAAAACAAACACAAAATGTAGCAGGGCCCTAGTCTGAGTGTGGCAACACTTACCATCGCGCAGCTCGGTGACCCCAGATGTCGTAGTCTGAGTCTGCTTGGCGTACGTCACGTTCTCCTTCGGCGGGATGTCGGTGGACTGCACCGACACAACTTGCAACTGCAGTGGCTTCTTCTGTCCTCTAAATGTTGTAATTAAAATTTTCACTCTTCATACTATTTTGGTTTACAATTTTTGTCAGAGCAACTTGTCAGAATTGTAGATTTGTTTGTTATAAACGCATAGGCGGTTAAAATAACTAAACGAAAGTTACAATAGACATACGTTTTTTGAGTTACCAAAAGTTTGCAATATATTCCTTGTATTTACCTTTTTCCTAGGTTTATTCCTCACTAATCTTATGGTCGCACTAAATTGTCTTTTCTTTAAATGGGTTATTGATATTTGAGAAATAATTCTTGAGTTCCCGCTCTCTTTTTCTTCCTCACATTGCTTTCATTTGGTAGCAGACTTCACTTTGGGAATCACAAGTCTAAACCATAGTAATTTTGCATAAGAATAATGACATACCCATTTGCAGGCAGACTGGACTTATCAGTGAGCGGCAGGCTGGCGTCGGGCGAAGCGGTTTGCGGCGGCGTGAGTGACGTCATGGAGGACAGAGAGGACAGCACGTCCTTGACCGGCGCTACGCCCAGCGACGACAGCATCTCGTCCAGGTCGCGCCGGCTGTCCAGGCTAGACGCCACTGACGCTCTTTGCTGTTATAAATATAGATAGCGGTGTTAATAGATATATTTAAATTCTATGCGTGTACGCATGCTTCCTATGAACTCCAAACTGCTGGACTAACTTTGATAGATTTTTTTTGTTTTTTGCATCATAGATATTTAACTATACTTGTGAGAAGTCAGTCTCTATACATCTATGCTTATTGGTTATGGTATTATAGTAAATGGTCTATGATATATGATTAATGTAATCTATCCCAGATATGGGATAGATTACATTAATAAGATGTTATAATAATTCCATCAGTAAATAAATTTCCTGATTGAATTTGAAGTAATTGTGTGCCATATCACATTGGCACAATTTGCGTGTAGTAATATACACTTGACATGCATTAAACATGAAATGTACAAAAAATTAAATAATTAAGACATTACAATCAATTAGCAGCAATCTATAAAGATTAATAGTTTTGAAAAAGTGATTTCTTGTTGATTAAAAAAAACTAAACTTCTAAAATAAATGTAATTTACTTTAATAACATAAAGTTCCAAAAAGTTATTTTTTTCCCTTTTATATTAGAAATGTGAAATAGAAAAAATATCATGAGATTTACTGAGTTCCTTCCTATCTATACCAATATTATTGATATTTTGTTTAAACACATTAATCATAAACTATCAATCGGATTTGACAAATTCAATTTACCTTTAATAGCTCCATTATTCAAGAATGTTAAAGGATATTTGTCATCATGCTACAACTATTGGAAGTCTATCAAGAAAAAAAAATGCTAAGCTAAAGAGATGTATGCGTGCGAGCCGGGTACTGCAGGCAAGTGAAAATTAGAGACACAGCCAGGTCCTTATATAAAAAGAAAATGCAAGCCATGCTAACCAAAGCTTCTTCTGCATCTTTCTGTTCCTTCTCCCGGCGACGACGATCTTTTTCCTCCCGCAAGGCTTGTAGCTTTGCCTTCTTTCTCTCCAATTCAGCCTTACGATCCGACATACTCGACATAATGAAGGCTGAAAATATATTATGTACATGTATAAATTGTCTTTTTTTGATGATATTCAAGATGATTCAGACAATATTTACGACTTATTTTAGTTACTTTAACACAGAGAACAGTTACATCTTATTTTGCTGATACATTTATAGTAGGTCTGTTGTATCCTGTTTTTTTTTTATAAAAACTACAAAAATAAGGACCAAATTCTGTTACTAAAATAGAAACCATAATTACGGTTTCGTAATAGCATAATTATTGTCAAAACTATACAACACAATTGGTTAGAAAGATGTCAAATCAACAGTTGCTATACCATTGCATCACAATTGTGTCAGTGATTGCGCATTTGCAATGATTATATCGTTTTATGTGCAAGGCTGGCCTGTACAGATGTGAATTTGTTTAAGGAATGCCAAAATACAGTTGCAACCTACTCTATACAAGACAGTGTGAATGGAATTCCAAGATCTATGATGAACATAGTGAAACTTATTGTAGGAATTTGTCTAAACTTTAGAACATTTTCTTCAGCACTTAGTTTTTCTTATGGAACAAGGTGGCAAATGAGCAATCAGTTCACCTTATTAGGTCACCGATGCCCATGTCACCAGGTGAGCCAGCTAATTTGTGCAACAGATGTTGTTGTTGCACTTCTGTTAAAATAATATGAAGTTAAAAAATATGGTACAAAATCCAAAGAGAAGCAACATATATTCACTCCCTAAAACATTGAAATTACTTGACTATTATATATTCTATATAGCATCATGCTCACTCTAAATAAAAACAACAATACAACTATAATATAAGGAAGAAGAAGAAATAGCACTTGATGCAGCAAGCTTAACAGTGGTAGAGCCTGCAACAACATCTGTTGCATAAATTGGCCGGTTTGACTAGTAAAATACCACAACCTCACAGAAGACAGGTGTGAAGTAGAGTATTCTTTGTTTCATCTGATGAGTGAGGTGTCAGAGG
The DNA here is from genome assembly GCA_000931545.1 of Papilio glaucus. Lineage (NCBI taxonomy): Eukaryota > Metazoa > Arthropoda > Insecta > Lepidoptera > Papilionidae > Papilio > Papilio glaucus. Next base: position 474,807 of record JWHW01046927.1, read on the forward strand.
CCTAATTCTAGTCCACTTCACCTTCCCATTCTTTGCTAATAAGAAAAGGATGGGAAGGGGTTGAGGACTTAACAGTGGAGGGGATAAATAGGAAAGGGAAATAACCATTTTCTGTTTATCCCCTCCACCATCAAGTCCTCAACACATTGGCAACTAATTAGCTAGTTCCAGATGTCTATGGGTAGCAATCACTTAATGACGGGTGAACAGCTTGCTGGTTTGCCACCTTCTACGATAAAAAATTATTAGAAAAGTAATTTTATATAATCAAGTTGATCCACAAACAAAATTAATGGAGCAGCAAAAAAACGCCAGAAGAAGATAACATACTAACTATACTCAATAAGCATTGTTATTGAATTGTTTTTAAGTTTGTAAAATTTGCACTATAGTATTAGATAAATATAAATATTAGAATAGTATATTATATAAATATAAATATTATTATTATATATAGTTTTGTTTTAACTTCAATTAATGGCAACTCTCTATAATGCCTAAAAATTTAGTCGCTGATGTGTCAATATAGAGTTTACACTCTAAATTGTTTTGTTTTGCATTTTCAAGTTTAAAGTAAAAACAATCATTTTTAACGTTTATGTGTCGGCAATATTTATATGTATACTATATACTACATACACTTCCTGTGCTATGTAGCATCCATACCATATCATATTCATGTATTGGATTGCTTAAAGTACATTGAATTTAAAAATTAACTCAATTTTGCAGTCTTGTATTGATTTTTTAAATATACGAGCACAAGATAAACTGTGTACGATGTCTACGCTGCTATGGTCATCAAATGACTCACTGCGGTGAACATTGCAATTACCTTTAACTACTTCTTTCTATATAGCTCCAATAGACATGTTCTTATTGTTTTCTTATTTAAATTGCCCGTAAAACGTGGCAAACATGAAAATAAGAATACTATATAGGTAACGGGAACGTAATGCACACTACACTTTTAAGGGATGATGGCGTGGGCGTACAAAATATTGAACTAATAACTTTGCACTTTATTTTTAATACTTTAAAAGTGATTCAATAACCGAATTGTTGAATCAGAATTCCAACATTTTTCGCGTAAATAAGTGAAAAAGTAATTTTCACATTTACATTACAATTTACAAATCAGTCAAAAGTTCAATGTTGCCAGCTTCCAGATTTGCATTGCCAAAGAGCACATAAAATGGCCAATTGGCCAATGCCAGTGCCAGTCAGTATTTTGTATCCTTTTTGATTGACAGTGGGCGACAGCTAGGGGCACGGTGCGGCGTTGTGAGACCCCACAGAACGTAATTACTCTAGCGAGTGAGACCCGCACTTGATTTTATTTTCGCGCCCATAGGTTTTATTTTGCGATAACTCATAAGATAATTATTCATATTATATAGTGGAAAGAATTATTATAATGTGCATGAAATGCTTAAAGTTACTAATATATTTACACTGGTAACGATTAATACTGTATCCTTATACACAACGCCTCGCCCGGTCGGCTATTCGTGCGGCGGCTATTGAATTTTTCCTTTGGCGCGTAGTTTTTAAACTTTTTATATCTTCCAAACTATGAAAAAGTTATAGTTTAAAAGACAATTATAATCTCCATTTAATATTGTAGCTTTTAAACATATTTATTTGGATAAGGATTAAAGCTAAATACATAAAAATATCGTAGTAACTAGTGTATTACTTTTAATTGATTGTTCTAAAGAAGAAAGTGGTTATTATAAAATAACCGTAGAAGGTTTAGTTAAGAGATATGCCATCGGTTACTTTTTTGTAGCTCTTTTTATAAGATGTACAATTTCTTCGTACATTTTTATCGTCTGTCTCGTAAGTTTTAGCCAGCGTTTGCAATGTGAGCACACAAAACATGTTTTTCACGACAAATTCCCTATGTTTTTCTACTATAATATGCATGTATTATACATATTAACCTTTCTCTTGAATCACTCTGTCTATTGATAAAAACCGCATTAAAATTCATTGCGTTGTTTGATATATCTAAGAGAACAGACAGCAGACACGACTTTGTTTTATACTATGTATAAAGAAGATAGGCACTTAATGAGTTATAAGTAGTATAGTATTTTATTAATCTAGCTCTGTGTATTAAGTCAAGATACTTACGTACTTCGTGACCTGTTGGTGTAATTATACGCCACTATAATACACCTGTCCGTAAGCTAGTTTTTTTTCCGCACGCACTTTTGGTAGACACACATGCTCATTACTTGCATCCTACTATTATGTGTAAGGTGCTCACATACTTTCAGCTTCACCGCCAAGATTGGCTACATTAGCAATACTCGATTGGCTTCATTAGCATCAACAATGCTCTACAGCTGGGAGAATAGAAACAGTCGCCGAAGTCGGAATGGATGAACTAATATTTCGAGTATGCTCAAAAATCAATAGTTATTTGATTTTGTACTATAATTTTTTTTAGTTTTGAAACATCATCTTCGGCTCGCATCTTTGTTAATAAGCGATTACTTACTCCTATGATCTCTATTTTATTTATCTAGTTGAACCCAAATCGACCTTTCCTTTATTCTTTTGTTCACGGGTTTTTTTAAACACTACTATTATTTTCTTGCGAAACTTTCTTTTTAGTCAAGATTCTATGCTTAAATATCGTTGTATGTGTTATCTTAAAATAATTTTAAAGCTCTAAAAAATTAACTCTCTGCATGATATTTTAGAAAGAACTTATAATTCATAACTGTTATAATCTGTATTCTGCAAAAGAAAATCATACAATTTTTCCAATCTTTTTAAGTTCTTTTCTAGTTTTTTAAATTTTAAAATTCAAAATTACCGACCATTTCTTGCTTTGATTGTTTGTACTCTTTATCATTGGTTATTTTAAATGCTCAGATATTCTTATTGGTTCTTATTCTTAGGTTGTCTTGTCATTTGTTCAACTGAACAACACTATAATAATTCCGATTAGGGTGTTGTCCGTCCGGCTCTCAATGGTTGACAAGCAACGCTAAACGTAATGATCCAACAATTTAACCCTTGTGTTTTATTCGTTTTGTGACTACTAAAGGTCGCTATTATAGTAGTTTAAATAAAGTATGATATTATGATGAGTGCTTTCCTATATTATTTATTTGTTTTGATTTCTTATAGTGCAACAAATTGCAAAGCAGGTGAGTATCTTTGTTTTTCATGAATAATTGTTTAAAATTTTAATTGTACGCTGCTTATTAAAATATAAACATGAAATATTTTAGGAGACACATTTAAAACTTGATTTTTGTTTGTAGATTCACTGAAATATTACTACGATTATGAATGCAATGAACCTTTAGTGGCCAATGCTAAATTGAGTGCCACTTCTAGTCTAAGGGACAGAGGTCCAGAGAATGCAAAATTATATGGTAAGGTCGCTTTTGTTACTAGTAAAATTTTGTTATAAAAATTCGTGTTTGCTTCTACAGAATAAAGAGTCTAAATTTTAAATATTGTACTTATGGCATTTGTTTATGTAGTATGGTTAGAAATTGCACATTGTTTACGACTTGCTCAAATAAATACATAATGACAACAGGTATCAAATATTAGTCTAATAAAAGACTAAACTACAAATTCTCCTTCGCATATGTCTCCTTAAATTTGTAAAGGTCCTACTAGCCTATCATTATATGATGAGATGAGATATCAAAGTCTAATGCCCATCGCCCCCAGATTAGACGTAATGACGCTACATCTGCTGAGTAGTTTTGTATTCTGTCTTAAAATATCAAGACCCTATTTCAAGTTCTAAGTATTGCCTAAATTGATTTTTGTAGTTGTAATCATTAAGTTGATGTTGGTACAACTGCTTGTCATGTTGTTCTAGAACTTTCGTTTTTAGAATTGCATTAGTGTGCAACAAATACAACACTGTAGTTATATTGGTTTGTTTGATTTGATTGTTCACATGTAGAATTATGCTTTAAGTTTTTTAAGCATGCCTGTGTTGTATTTCATAATTCATATGTATTTTGTGTAAATCAAATGTTAAAATAACCAAAGGCAAGCTAAAGGCCTAAAAAGGATTAATTGATCTACAGGTCCAAAAACCAAGTAAAAGTATCATTAATTGGGCCAGAAATTTGAAGGTACAGAGAAGTCAGGATTATCTAATACCTGTTATAATAACCATGGCGAATGAAAATGTTAGATGGGCATTTAATATTAGTGATTGGAAGCCCACCAGACATGAAATATTGGCAGCTTCTACCTGCATACAGCCTGAAGAGAAGCACAGGATATCTCGATTTGTTTTCCAAGATGATGCCAAAGCTTCACTTATCGGAAGACTTCTGATGAGAAAATTTGTGCATTTGTCCACATCTATGCCATATGATAGAATTAAACTGGGAAGAAATAGAAATGGTAAACCATATTTGTTGGATGTAATGTTATTGCCAAGTTTTAACGTATCTCATCAAGGAGATTATGTTGTGTTGGCTGGTAATCTTCGTACCAATGTTGGGATTGATATTATGAAAATAGAACCACCAGTGAATAAAAATATACCTGACTTTTTCCGATTAATGAATAGACAGTTTTCTAAACACGAATGGTCTACAATACGCAGTTTTTCAACAGAAATGGAACAGATTGCTTGTTTCTATCGTATGTGGTGCCTCAAAGAAAGCTATGTTAAGAATATTGGCATTGGTTTAACTTGTCCACTTGATTCAATCAGTTTTTCTGTTAAAACACCTATAAAGAAGAATGAAATTGTGACAGACACAAAGTTGTATGTAAGTGATGTTTTACAAGAATGTTGGTATTTTGAGGAAACTTTACTAGATGAAAAACATGCGGTGGCAGTTTCTTCGGTCACCACTTTGAGAGATCCAAACTACAATCCCCCATCCTTTCAATTTTTAAGCTTTTATGATGTGGTAAAGGAAGCCGTACCCTGTCACCAGGCTGACCTTCTATTTACAGAAGACTTGTTGATGAAAAAAGTAAAGGAGTTCCAAACAACAGATCATTAAATAAGTTGTAATAACTTAGTTAGATTAGTATATAATCTATGAAACAAATCTTTGTGTCTATGTTATGTAAGTTTAAAAATAAAATAGTGATCAATGGTTTTATGGAGAAGGGGAACTACCCTAAGCTTATATATCTTACTTGTAATAGAACCTATGTGTGACTTAGTGTAAGGTTGGAGAACTTTCTTTTGAGTTTTATTTTTTTTTATCTTAAGAAGTTCTATGGTTTTTCTTCGATATTCTGTTAGACATAGGCATGCTTAAAATTTTGTAGCACAATAAAAGTTTTGAAAAGTTTGCATTTTATTTGATTTGCCATTAATATTTTTAATATATTTATAAGATAGTGAAAAAAATTAAAATTATATTAATGTAAGGTCTGAATGCGTGGACGGCTTCGGAGAGTGACTTTGACCAGCAAGTCGTCATAGACCTAGGAGTTGTAAAGAATATAACAAGGATAGCGACACAGGGTCGAGCACACTCTCAAGAGTTTGTCCAGGAGTACCATATAAGCTATGGCTCCAATGGACTTGATTACGTTCAGTATAAGGCAGCAGGGGGCGAGGTCAAGGTAAATCGGCTGAACTAAATAAAGGATATGGGTACCTACTAACAAGAGTAACAACCATAGCCTCTCTGCACTCTATTATTTTGTTTGCATGTAGTTTGTTATTGGCTTTGTAGTTACTTAAGCTTGGTAAAAGGTATTTTTAATATTAAAATGATACTAATTTCAATTCTGAATTCTAACAATATTTATCATCAACTTAAGATCAAATCTCAATATTCCTATAACAATATATTTCAAGGTGAAATCAAAGTTGAAACTGAAATCTATTGTATGGGCGATTATTCTTATAATTATGTATAAAACAAGACTATACATTTAGTCCAAACTTTTCATCCAACCAATTTGTTCAGTCTTTATTTCAAAAATTTAAATAATAGAAGTGATAACTTCAAGTTAGACTATAAATAACAATTAAAATTCAGCCTAAGATATTGTAAAAATATCAATAACCAGCTAACTCTAGCACTAATTATCTTTGGTTGCCTATACGGTGAAGGTTCGACAGCATGGACGGCGAAGGAAGCCTCGTACTTTCAGCACCTAACCATTAACCTGCTAAACCGCAAAGAGCTACGCGGTATAGCCACCAGAGGGCGCTACTCGACCGACGAGTATGTTTCAGAGTATATGCTCCAATACTCTGATGATGGGGAGAGTTGGAGGGAGTTATCCTCTTCGGATGGTTACATTCAGGTGAATGGTTTAACAAGGCTGAGTGATATTTTAAAATATTAAAAAGTTAGGCTTTGGCAATCATGGTGATGGTCATGTTTGTTGCCAGGTGGTTGTCATGGACATTTAATAATCAAATTTTAAACCCCTGGGTATGACGGAGTAGAGAAAATTTCCATTGTACATGAATTTCCTGCTTTATTTAATGTATGTGCCTATGTATTATGATTGCTAGATAAATACAGTTTGCAGGGTAAAGTTGTGGGATGTGATAACGATATAATGATCTTTGGGGTTCGCTCCAGTGACTTCATAAGAAGTTGCCTTGCCTTACTATGCCATGACCTCTATGTATGTTCACGAGGTGTGTAGATATTTGAAGAAGATACAAGGGATATCTCGTCTTCTGGCGCTGACACCTAATAAAAATCTAACGATTTTCATCTATGAATGATGTGAGGGACTCTGGCTTCTCTATATTGTGACTGAACAGTTCCCAGAGGTACCCATGTTGACTAGTTCTTCGTTATATAGCAGCGAGGTCAACAAATCAGCATTACTCCGCTTTTCTAGTTGGCTTTTGCCCTTACCTAAAACAAATACAGCAACATCATCACATTGAGGTTGCAGGTCTAATGTTTATTTATCATTTTTACTTTTAAAAGCACCTTCTTTTACTGTTTTATTTATAAATGTTTGGAAAATAGTGGTGTTTCGAGTATTTCTTTATCTATGTGTCACTATTATAATATGTAAAACATAGATTTGAATGCAACTATTGTCTTTAACTAATTCTAATTTAAATAACTTTTAATTAACACTAACAGAATGTGTTTATATTTGATGTAGCTTTTCAACATTTGAATATTAACTATTTTACCTCTTTTCATATACTATTTACTCTACAGTCTAGTAGTCTTACATATTTCTTATGTTGTGTAGATGTTCGAGGGCAACCATGACGGGAATACAGTGAAGAAGAACGAATTCGAAGTGCCTATAATAGCTCAGTACATCAGGATAAACCCTATGCGATGGAGGGATAAGATATCGATGCGCGTTGAGATCTATGGTTGTGATTATGGTATGCAATGATTTTTAGGCACAACATTGATAGTTATTTGTCAAGTATTTTAATAGTTATTATCAAGTATTTTTTGCGTGGTAATATCATATCAATGCTTTTACTGTATGTGCTGCATACAAGAAAAAAAGAAGAGAAGATAGGGAGATGGTTGGGCATCTATTATAGACAGATTATTTTATCAAATACAGTGGGTGTCCACCGGCGTAAGATCGACAAGGTTTCTCTATCTTTCTGTCTAAAAAAACTGAAATGACAATATATTTTATGTGAATGTTTTCGGCAGTTTTAACCCACTAAGTTTAAAAAGTGGTGTGTAACCGTTATTCTGTGAGGTCCAGATTCATTCAATGAGATCTCATCTGAGGTCATTGACCATAAACTATTAACGTTATTCTGTCTTGCGCCCATATTATTCTATTTTGTATCGTAATAATGGTCAATATGTTGTGTATACAGTGGCCGATACTCTGTACTTCAACGGGTCATCGCTGGTGAAGGTGGACCTCCTGCGAGACCCTATCTCGGCGTCGCGCGAGGCCATACGCTTCCGCTTCAAGACGAGCGCGGCGTCGGGCGCGCTGCTGTATTCCCGCGGGACCCAGGGCGACTATGTGGCGCTGCAGCTCAGGGACAACCGGCTCGTCTTCAATGTGGATCTCGGTGAGAGCTGACAACTTACTAGATAAATATACCCACTCTTGATCGTCCAATCTTATAAATTTGACATCGCAGAATCTACTGTAGATGGTGATGTCATTAAACTTAGGTTTTTCCTCTTCACCTCCATAGTTAACTTGAGGTTTTCCTCTTCACCTCCATAGTCAACTTGAAATATGCTACTTATCAACGGTCTCCACACGCACAAGCACACTTTAAAAAAAATTGTCTCGAAGTTTTCGCTTCAAGCATTAGGCACATAGTGTATAGATGATGGATATCACTTTATTAACTATTATTTTTAAAAAAGTTGGAGGCGACGCGGATATAAATGATAAAGGAAAGCGATACGCTTTTCACTGTTAATTGCAGATTTTTAATGTTGAAATCCCGGATTTTATTTCATTTGAATATTCAATAACTCGAGTTTATAATTTTTAAATCTAAAATCCATATCAATCAATACCAAACCTATAATAGTAGCCAGAATCTGATGTAATATGATGTGAAGGAATATGAATATAAACCGCGAACTGTTAAGTGGAACTGCGGCTTGATATTAATTCGCGAAGTATTAATAAAATAGCTGTTGCGGTTTTGTGATAGTCTTCTTGATAGCTGAGATACAGTTAGTTGATCTTCTTAGATCAAGATTTGTTATTAACACAAATTGTCTGTTTAACGACATAACAGTAACTAAAGTTGAATGAACGACGAAGACTTATTTAGTCTTTGCGTAACCATTTTAAACTCTTATGTATTTAGATTATTCATGCTTGAACCTTGTTTTATATTCGATGAGAAAATAAACGACCAAAACAAAACAAAAACACACAGTACGAGTTGTTCAAAATGACTTACTTGCTCATCTTAAAACATCGTTCATCGACTTACGTGGCGTATTACATATACCATTTAAGCTGATCTTGAGCAGTTGGTATGGTACATATTTAATGTCTGTATGATATTTTTGGCAGCAGTACAGTTGCACGCAGAAGTGGGATGACCTTGACTGGCGTTTCTTTACACGTTTGAGGGTTGTTTTTTTACCGAGACAGTTCATTACGATCGTTTGTTATCCACTTTTGTTGTTCAAATATGATAGTTTAACTTACTGCCATTACTTAGGATAAGTTTTGGTTTGAAAACAAATAATACAAAACATAACACAAACTTTAGTTTTATATCGACGATGACTCGTACTCTTAACAAGGATAAATGGATATACATATAGCATTCAAATGAGTTGTATCCACTCATTACCATAGATATCCACTCATTTTAACGTTCTTGTCTTATGGTGCCAGGGTCGGGGACGGCGACGTCACTGTCTGTGGGCAGCCTGCTGGACGACAACATGTGGCATGACGTGGTGGTCTCCCGCCACCGCCGCGACCTCGTCTTCTCCGTGGACCGCGTTGTCGTGACCGGTCGTATCAAGGGCGAGTTCTCCCGGCTCAACCTCAACAGAGCTGTAAGAACTATTGCTCTTCCTCTTAAAGAAAATTATAAGAAAGAAGTAAATAAGAAGGAGAGGATTGTTCTTATTTACTTCTTTTTTTTACAAGTGATACTGTAACTTATGTAATAGGTTGTCTAAAAAGTTCGAGCCTATTTTGAAACTCCATTTTTCATTCAACTTGAGAACTCCGTTAATCCAGAACCTCTCGGGCCTTGCAGCGAAATTGTTTTCTTCATTTATTTTTATCTTGACCAAAGATTTTTTCATTTAGGGGATTGTTTAATAAAAAGTGGTGATAAAATGAATATTCTGAATTTATGCATAATATATACTTTTGCATATATATTTTTTTGCTATGTAGTTGTACGTTGGCGGCGTACCGAACTTCCAAGAAGGCCTGGTGGTGGACCAGAACTTCACGGGGTGCGTGGAGAACTTGTACCTCAACGCTACCAACGTGATCCAAGACCTCAAGCAGGGTTACGAGGCCGGCGAACCCTTCAAGTTCCAGAAAGTTAACACGCTCTACTCCTGTCCTGTAAGTATACACAAATATAATTATGGAAAAGGTATGAAGGGCAAGCTTAACTTGCAAGATTCTTGTAGGTTGAATTTTTACTACATAAACGCTTCATAGTTCGACGTCTTTTAACATTTAAATAAATAGCTACATTTGTTTGTATGTTTTCAGGAGCCGCCGGTGGTACCCATAACGTTCCTGAAGGAGGGCTCGTACGCGCGGCTGCGCGGCTACTCCGGCAGCTCCACGCTCAACGTCTCGCTCGAGTTCCGCACCTATGAGCACCACGCACTCCTCATATACCACAAGTTCAAGACTGAAGGTTACGTCAAGGTCAGGCTTATATCTGTTACACTGGTTATTGTATTTCAAGGAATGAGAACGAGCTTTAAAGTGGACTGTTGCGATCGAAATTGTTTTTAGATATTTTTTTTATTAAAGTTAAATATATGTTATGAATTATCATTGGTTGGGGTGGGAGGGTTTTTCTAGACTTATTTTTAAACATTTAAACGAAATTAGACAGTTTCTCTGGACTACAGAGAGAGTGAAGGCTTTGCGACGAAGCCTAAGGGAATGAGCAAAAGTTAACTAACCCCTTTACTATTTGTTGTTCTATCTTGCATTAAACTATAATCGATCATAAACAGTTTGCTAGCTATTCCTACGTTAATACTCTAAAAGTGTTTAGCACACTGATGTCATTGTTGGTACTTTACTGTCAGGTGTACCTGGAGGAGGGCCGGGTGAAGGTGGAGCTTTCGACGGGCGGCGGAGGTGGTGGTGGGGCCCCGGTGCGGCTAGACAACTTCCCTGAGCCGCAGAACGACGGGCGCTGGCATGCGCTGCTGCTCACGCTGGCGCCCGACGCGCTGCTGCTGGCGCTCGACCGCCGCCCCGTGCGCACCACTAAGCTATTGCGCTTCCAGACCGGACCCTCCTACTACATTGCAGGTATGCTCACATAGGCTTATTGCAGCGGTAAGTTCTGTTTTCTGTTTCGAAAGAACCACTGATGATTTTAGTGAGCTCTGCGTCGCTCGTTGTAATTATTTTTCAAAAAATTCTACTTTTAGAACTCCTCGAGTGTCAGGCTATTTTTTATACCTACACTCGAAACCTAGATCTTTAATTTGAATTAGACAGTGACAATTCTTTTGTTCCTTTCATTAATCTGCCTACTTGTAATTCATAAAAGCATAACGCAGACAATAATCTGCAGTATATTAAACAACAATTGAAAAAATACTTGGCAAGGTTTGGTGTAGTTGGTGTGAGTTTGCGCATGTAAATTTTCATACAAAACCGTTCTAAAAACGTTCTGCGCCTTTAACGATTCTCGCAAAGTTAGTTGCGCTCACAATACTAGCTAGTAACCGCTAAATGGTATTTTGTTGTCAGGTGGCAAAGCCCCGCCCCGTGGCTTCATCGGGTGCATGCGCAAGATCGCAGTGGACGGCAACTACCGGCTGCCCACAGACTGGACTAAGGAGGAGTACTGCTGCCCCAACGAGGTCGTCTTCGATGCCTGCCAGATGATTGACAGGTGACCTTCACTCCAGTTCCATGAGATCCAGTTTCATCACTCTGGGAACTACGGCATTCATGAATTTGATAATACTGTCAAAGATCTTTTTAAGAGTTCATATTCTAGTCATAAAAGTTCACCCAAAACTCTAATTAGCTTAGTTCCCCGAGCAATTTAACATACAAAGAGATATTTAATCTCTTTGTATGTTGAATTATGTTTGTATCCTGCGCTGTAGTGTAGTAGTGACTTCGACGTGAGGTGGTTTAAATACATTTCTCAGGGAAATCTAGTAATACACGTTTGTTTTCAGTTTATGTTGTTGTGACGTAACAAAAGTAGCGTTGTAAAATTGCAGATGTAACCCGAACCCGTGCGAGCACGGCGGCAGCTGTACGCAGACGGCGGACGAGTTCACCTGCAACTGCCAGGGCACGGGCTACGCCGGCGCCGTCTGCCACACGTGTATGTCTTGTACTCTTTGTCTATGAAACACGAAAATTTACCAGTGACTGAGCTTCAGACAAGAGAAGTGCTTTTGCTTTGGTTCAAGTCCAAGAATAAGGCCTTTATAATGGTTTTATGCTACTTCAAATGTTGTTTATTAGCTTTAAAATAATGTTTACAGTTGATTGTCACTAAACTTTTTAGGAAAGGGTTTAATAAATCATTATGTCTATTTTATAAATTATTTCATATGTTATGTAAATTAAAATTAGGTTAAAATATACATATGTATATCATCATTTGTATATTTTTACCTTATTTTCGTTCAGTGATGTGTTCAGTTTAACACACTTATTAAAACGGCTTTACTCATCGCAACGCGCCGCGACCGCGAACTTATGCCAGCCCCACTCACCCTGAGGAAGAGTCCCCGACGGGCTCGAAACTAGTCGGTACATACACCGAACCACGCGTGAGTAAAGCCGTTTTAATTAGTGTGTTAAAATATGTCTCACGAAAGTTTGAATAGTTTTGTTCAGTTTAAGTAAGAGAAATGAACCAAGTTTAAAATGAAATATGTAATGTATGTTTGTGTGCAGCGATCCACCCGCTGTCGTGCGCGGCGTACAAGAACGCGCTGGGCGCGTCGCGCTCCGCCGACGTGCTGGTCGACGTGGACGGCTCCGGCCCGCTGCCCGCCTTCCCCGTCACCTGCCGCCTCTACTGTCAGTATACACACTACCTGCCTCATCCGGCCTACCTACACTACACATACACCGGCAAACTGTGGCAAACGAGCTAGTGGGTTTTTGATATTAAGAGACCGCTACCCATAGGCATCTGCAACAAGCAAAAGAGTCGCTGATGCGTTGCCTACCTTTAATGGACAGAGGAGGATATAGACGGGAATTTTTTTTCCCATACCTCCCTTCCCCATCTAATCCTCTTCACCCTCTCATACTATACTAATTAGGAAAGGACGGGAAGAGGAAGAGGACTGAAATTAGACCTCCGGCATTCTCACTCATCAGACGAAGCGCAGAGTACTTCTACTTCACGCCTATTTTCTGTGAGGTCGTGGTATTTCACCGGTCGAGCCGGCCCTGCAGTGCAACAGATGTTGTTGCGGGCTCTACCACTGGTATGATACATAACACAGGTTTGCAATCGTCATAAGATCGTCACAGACTTGTGGTATACTATAACCGGACTCTGATATATTCAAAAATGTCTTACTCTGATATGACCTAGAGCTATGAGCTGCCTATACCAGTTGCATACAGTACACGACATGAAGGAGATATCGCGCCTTCATAGAAAACCCATGTGAAATAGAAGCTTACAATGAAAAATTGGTTATTTCGGTACTGTCAGAATTTAATTCTATATCTGTTAAAGTCAGAGACCACGGACTGAGCGGCTGGCCGCAGGTTGGGGTTGCAGTTGCTGCTAACAACACATGCACATTCTCGATAGTATATACAGTGCAGTAATAGCTGAGTATTTATGTTCGACTGTGTTGTGTTAGCGGACGGTCGCGTGGTGACAGAGGTGCAGCATTCTGCGGCGCCGGGCTCGTCGGTGGACGGCTACCAGGAGCCGGGCAGCTTCCGGCAGGACGTCGTGTACGACGCGTCGCGTGCGCAGCTCGAGGCGCTGCTCAACCGGTCCGCGAC
>JWHW01046927.1:501676-514955 GCA_000931545.1 Papilio glaucus
TGTTGTTGCGGGCTCTACCACTGTTAACATTGTGGTCCGAATAGAAACTTAACAGTTTATATGCTATATAGAAACTGATTTAGTATTTGTACTTAGTATTTGAGGTTGAGAATCACATCGTAGCAACGTGGGTAGTCTTGTGGGGATGTTTAAGTTTCTGGCTGAAGGTGAAGCAGCGTGCGCTAAGACGGCGCGCGCTTGCCGCGGCACGCGCCGCCGTCCGCTGGCCCTAGTCACGTGCTGGGATATCGATATATCTAAATATTAGTCGACAAAAATAAATGTTTTATGATTTAATATAGGTCAAACGGAAGCGTGATTTGTGACTGGTTGTGACAGCTTGTGTTACAATTACTCCGGCTATATATTTCTTTCTTCTACATCTCTTAGGCTACATTTATAGGTTATTTTTTATTGCTTATTTCAAATTGATTTTCTTATGTATCTGACTGGTACGTCATTGCTAGGCTTCGACATACATCGATACATGAACAGCTCAACTCTACGACTGACACCTTAGTGAATATATTACTCCGTGCCGCCGAATCTAATCACGATCTGACGGATTAATATCAGGCGCGATTCGCCGTGTACCGGCCCTAACCCAACGGCCATTTTGCACGCCATTACATAAACAATTAACGGCCCATTTCACCTTGTTACAATGAATTAAAGTTCAAATTACAAAGTTACGGTTACTTAGGTAAAATTGTCGTTTAAAATATTGAGTGGGCTCACAGCCGAGGGCAATTCTGAAGATTTATTATAATACCTGAGCATTGTTTAAACTGTTGTTTAATGTGGAAGTTGTAAGATTAGGCGGGCTTAATGATTGAGTGATCGATGAGCCGTCGCGTCACGGAATTGCTTCGCGCTACGATTTAATTGATTTAGGTTTACGTGATAGATTGTACCTCGTTTGCTGTGTTTTGTTATCTAATTTACTTTTAAAATTGTTATAAAATTTACTAGAGTCTTTTGTAAATAAGAAGAATGGTTTTATGTAATTTACGAGAATGGCAACATTACCAGAAGCATTGAGCTCCATTATCAGTACCAGTAAGGAATACATTTAAAATAATGCATATACCTTTATGACTATACGTTATGACATACTTCCGGCAATATAATAAAGTAATTTATTCAAAACATTTCTACTTTAAAACTACGTTAACTTGAGTTTTTTTTTCACGTCCGTCAAAACAGGAAGACGCCTAAAGCTCTTCCGGCCGATAACAACATCCGGCGCGAAGTTTCGCTGAAGTTTCGCGAAAGTTTCGGCAACTTCGCGGAGCAGGTGCTCGCTTCGGATAAAAATTTTCACCTTTTGTTGTCTGTCGCGATATCTTTTTATGGGGATAAGTTCTGAGACAGTTAGAGCTTTAGAAGTGTATTATATTCGAGAAAAATTGAATCATCACGGATTAACTTGTCTTGTTGATTTTTCTTTAGCTTTTAGAAAAAAATATGGCATTTAGGATGTATATATTCAAAGAGTTAATTTTACAACCACGATATTGGGACTCCACAACCACTACATACTCATATATATTACTAGATACCTGATACATTATTAATTTCTTGCGATTGTCTCAAGTGATACCTTTTCTAGTATTAAAGCTGGAATTTGAAATCTGTATCTGTAAAAAACTTTTAAATAAAAACAAAACCGACTTCAAAAAAACTATATTCAAAAACAACAAAAGCACTTAAAAGTATAAAATAATTTTACGCAATTAAACATAAGAATCAATTCTTTTTTTGAAGTCGGTTTTGTTTTTATTTAAAAGTTTTTTTCTCGATTTTTAGTGAATCTAATTTAAATGGGGCTTTTGAAATCACTTGCGCGAAATATTTACTTACTTTGTAGTTTAAACTTTTGATATCTTCTAAACTATTGGTTAGAATGATATAGTTCAAGGAACAATTATAATCTACATTAAAATCTCTTGATAACTAAGACATTTAAATGGATAAGGATTGATACCGAACACGAATAATCGCGTAGTAAGTATCGAGTGCGTTATAATGAATGTTTAAGATAAAAATGGTTAGTGTGAGACAACTATAGAAGATAGATATATGTCATCGCGGACTTTTATTTAGCTTATATAAAGAGCTACAATTATTTCCTACATCATTTTAATATTAGTCCTATAGTTTAGCCTACGTAAGCCTAGAATGTAAAATTCAACGTTGTCATATTATGCATTATTAAGAATAACTCAAAAACTACCAGTCGGATCTTAGCTAAAAATCCAACCACAAGCGGACCAGCGGACCAATCGACAAGCGTTAGCTCTCGAATAACGAAAGAATCATCGAAATCGGTTCACCAGGAGCGTAGCGTAGCGAGTTCTGAGGTAACAAACATAAAAAAAAAACATACACACGAATTGATAACCTCCTCCTTTTTGAAGTCGGTTAAAATACGGTCTAAAATTGGATTGTAGCCCATCAATTGTCTTTAATATTTTTTCTTTCCATATACACCATATACACTATATATCTTGGTATATATTATCAATAACTTAATTAGTGATAGTAAGAAAAAGTATTTGAAAATTTTACTATTACCTTGCTTTTGTGACTACCGTAAATTACTTTTCTGCATTATTGTGTTCGCTACGCTAAGGAAAATTAGAATTTTTACTCTACATTCCGCCATTTTGTGAGACATATGGCAAGAAGTTTATTATGGCGCGCGGCGCACCTACGCGCGGCGTCTGAGTAATGGCGCCGCGTCAGTTCGCGCGGGAAACTGCCTCGACGCGATAAAACTTTCAAAGTAATTCTCACTTTTTTCTTGTGACGCGAAATGTTTCGTAAGCCTTAATTGAATCAGGTATTGCTTCCGCTGAAAATTTTCAAACAAATTTCAAATTGATTTGTCAATTACAATTTGTAAATTTTTTAATATTCCGAAACAATATACTATGAAGGTGTCACAGATTAACCGTTTATTTAGTATTTATACATTAGAAGGTTAAGAATTACTAAGAAGATAAATGACGCAATCGAATTACATCAAAATTTAACGTTAATCATGATGTTAATGTAATGGGACCTATTTATTTATAAATGATCTGATGTTACAAACATTTCTTATAAGTAATTTGACTGTTGCAAAGACAAAGACTAATTAAGTAACGAACAGTCGACAGTTAGCAATGTGCTGAGATGATCTATTCAAAAAGTTCTCCTGAGAGATTCATTTACAAACATAAGTTCTTTGCTTCGGAAAATACATAATTATTTAGCTTATTTAAATAACAATTCATTCTTATTACAAGAAGTGAGTTTGAAAAAAGCACCTGGGCACATTGTTTTTGTAAAAATAATTGTTTACTGCAAGGTTTGAAAAGTAACAAAAATGATTCTAGAAAGCACTCAGTGAACACAAACTAAACAATGGGCGCTTCAAGTGCTTGTTTCTTAGAATTTCTTGATTCCATTCGCACCTTGAGCACCTCAGCCTGTCAACTTCACGTCTCGCCCCTGACAAATATAATAGTGCAGCTGCAATGTGTCTTATTGTTGTTGCTATTACGTTTATTTTCCCTTAATCCCAATGAAAGAGAAGGTAGAGTGAGAATAATTTAATTTCGCCTGTATAGAAAATGCTGGTGACGTTCGGTAATTGCTTAAATGCGGTGCAAATGTTAATAGAACCTGTTTATATTGTTATAAAAGAAAGAAATTAAAAAAGAAGTCTGCGCAATAGTTCAGGAACACGACCAATAAACAAAATCCGTTGCTGGAGTTACTTATGTACTGATAGACCTATCATTTAACTTTTAAATGCATATGTTTTGACAGGATAGTATATGACCACAGACAGTTTGGACAAAGAAATATTGATTCACAGAACATAGGAGCGCAGAAGAAATGTATTTCTCATTTGGCTCCGCCTTCTGAACTTTCTTCCTTATCGTTATAAAATATAGCATAATTAATATCTTCATCTGTTATTTGATCAAGACCTAGATTATGTTAGATAATATGTACATTGATAAATCACAAGTGGGTTGCCGAGATAAATCAGGGAGCAACACAGTTAAATCGTAGAAACCAAATTATGTTGAACCCTTGGACGTCAAATCGAACTCGTGTCTTACATTCGGTTGTATGTCAACATAAACTCCACCCCTAGAATCACCAGCAACGAGTTACGCAAGAGATTAGACCATTGTGACAATGTTGCTTGTCATTATATACTGTTATTTTTTTTATATAATAGTGGTGCAAAGGAGCAGTGAAATATACATACTGGATATGACCTTAACTTATGAATTTAAACGATCAAATGTAACGAACCTAAACGAGTGTTACGCGTTATATTTTTCTGACTTTCGCGGAGGTTGCTATCAGGTTGTGAGGAGCGTACATCGTCGCCACGGTGAAATAAGAGGCGTAATTAATGAGTGCCACCGCGCCGGCCGGGTGGAGCCGCCGGCCGGGGAAAACACTTTTAAAAACTTTCTCACCCGCAAGTTATTAATAGGTTCCTACGAAGACGGTAAGGAGGTGACGGCTAGTACACGAATTGTCGATAACCCTTTATAACATTGAAACTATAATAAAATTTATATTTTAAAGATAGAGTATAGTCAAAATAAGACTGACAAAATAAGAATAAACATTTATCGGGTGCGTTATACATTTCGGGAGCGGGAATTTAAACTTGCGATAAGTTTTATATACTTTTCCACAACTCCACGACTAGCGCGTATTTTGAGTGTCATAAAGGAACTTTAGAGATGAGTAGAACCTCTTCGCAAGACTTCGATATAAGGCTAAAATTTCTTTAGGATTGTCTTGAGCCCAAAGGTAGACTAAAAAGGTAAACTTTTGAATGGCAGAAAAATATAATTTTTGTAAATTATCAAATATATATACAAAAGAGATCACGGGAACTTATAATTTACTCATCATAAACGTTTAAGTAAGTTTTTCCTGTTTAAAAACAATAAACATCGATATCGATGGAAAACGAGCGCATCCCTAGCGCCATAACACCTTGCAATGATGTAGAAATTAAGAAAGAGAGGAGATTTTTTAAAGTCAGAGGTTAGAGACCGAGTTAGTGACGGCACATTAATTCCTCCTGTCGATTTCTCCCGCCCCGCGCCCCGCGCTCGCCGCCCGGGCCCTACCTGTCACTCGGAACTAACGATGACAGACAGGCGACGATGTTGCCAAACATAAAAACTTTTTGATGACATTGCGCTATAAGTTTTAATATCCCTGAATTGTTGTTATTATATAGATACAGAAACATTACTTATCTTGACCATGATTTGACAATGTGACCACGAGACGAAGAGACTGCACGTGTGATTTCACAATCATGCGCCTTCACATTATCCAGAAAAGAATGGTAAAATTTTGATCCTTTTAATAATAAAATAGAACAATTTTTGTGTTTTGTTTTATGTCCAAAATAATTATATTATCAAGCAAACTACATTTTTAAAATCGGGAAATTACAAAAAGATCACATAAAGCTTACGAAACTGAAAAGAACGAGCACTTACAATAAATTTGTCCGTGTCTCGCGCGAGGAATTAGAACAAAAGGTCGGCCGGTAAGAGTAAGTGGTCGGGAGAACAATAAATAGTGTAATGTTAAAACGCTCGACAAATCAACGTGCGCGCGCGCTGGAGTGCGTTTTCAATTTGTACGGTCGCATCGTCGCACGGTGAGTGCACCGCTCGTACCTCGTGCCTAGCTCGTAGTACCAAACGCTACGAATGTATGGGTCATGAGGATGCGGTATCCACAGATGAAATAATATCCATCTCTTAAAACGGTTGAATGACATACATTTTTATTGGCCTTTACAAATAAGATTTATTGAAATAAATATTATAATGTAAAATATATGCCTTTAAAAAGGTATCAATAACGTGCTAATTTCTGTTTTATATTCCGAAAATGATTTATATTATCTATAGAACTTTTAAAAATAAAAGATAACAACAATCCAGTTAATACACTTTTTAGAATTGATTTGCCGCATCCAAAGAATTGGAATGTTTTAAATGTTCCTGGGAATGTACTTCTGACTTGACAACATGCATTAATGATAATATATGTGGTGCACCGCGCCGCTCGGCTCCAGGAGTTCCCCGGCGACGGATTACGAGCTGCGGAAAGGAGTCCCGTACAAAAACTAACGGGACATTTCATTATCCGCTGGGCTACAGTTCCAAGAGCCGTGTTTCAGTTCAAAGAACAATGCTATTTCGTGACGGAGGCGTTTAGAAACAAGTACAATCAGGCTAGCGAAAGTTTAGAAAAATTTAAAAAGTAAATTACTCTAATATCTAATAATAGTATAGTAGGCATGAGTGCCGTTTAGCAAAGACTACAAACGCGACAGGCCGCGAGCCTAACGTCTTTAAAGTTTGCCAAACTTGTGAATTGTCTCTTGTTACTTCGATTGGATTAAAATAAGCAATAGATTAATTTTAAGTACCTAATAAGTAACTCTGAAAATATAAGCAAAGCCCAAGGTTAATATCTTTAACTTCATAAATAAATTTTCCTCCATTTAATATTTCATGTAAAGCGTTATCGTAAAACTGCTTGAATCCATTTCGTTAAAAGCGAAGCCCCTTATTCCGTCCGTCAATAACTTAATATCACAGTATAAAGGTGAATGGAACTTTGATAATGTCGTAAAGGATCGGCAGCCATCTTGAGATCGCGTAAACCTCCGGGGCTGCTCAAATAATCCGGACAATAAAGAAAAATTCCAACCCCCCTTTATGAAGAGGTAAGTCCTCAACAAATTGTCAGTTGAAAGACATGGAGTTACATGGACTTGAAAGTTTTATGAAGTGTAAAATATAAGTTTATTCAAGTGAATTGTGACCAACAAAAATTTGTTTTACCACGTTATTTTATATTTGTGGGAAAGGAATTGCAAATTTAACCTTCTTCTTCCACATAAGCCATTTCCCGCCACTCAAATGATGAACAGTTAAAATAAGGCATGCAGCTTGCCAGCAAGTTATGAATATGAAACAGTCCAAAAGAGCCATACAGCGGCAGCAGTCGTCGAACAAATGTGTCGGGTATTCAGCATTTTTCTCACACATTCCCTTCTATTTCCTACATAAAAGAAATGCAATCCTTGTTTATAATTAGCGGTGATCATTAAACATCAAGTAAAGTCTTGCCAATTCATGTATAATACGTTTTTTACTTCACTATAGGATTATAATAAGTTGATTATAATTTGTTTAGTATTATTCAAAATGAGGAAGTCTCCATGGACGTCGCTGTCCTCGCCGGCCGAGCGCTGCAGGTAAGCGGCTCTGTAAGTGGATTGCCTTTGCGCTCAACATGCAAATGCTCAGCGCAAACGTCAAGGCTTATGGCCTGCCGATGTTGCAGATGTGCTGCCCCCGCTTTTATTATAAACCGCTGTTGTCTTATGCATGAGCATTACTCAGATTGAGTTACCTCCACTTCTTTAGCTATCCATGTACGGATATCCTTTTCGTTCTGTCAACTGGACGTTTTGGTTAACAACATTTACGGGAGTAAGAGAATATTTAGCGACTTACAATATAATGGTCTGAACTCCGGCAAGCTTGCAACAATGAATTTCCGGTGTTCAACACTAATTTCTGTCTTTTCTATGGAGTCTCTGAAAGTGTATGGTGTCAAGATGCTTATGAAAAATTTAGTCATAGGTAATATATAGGCTCCTACTTAATTTACAAGTGAAACGTAATACAAGCGGGAGCCTATGCTACAACTGTGAACTGCGTTGTTGAAAATATTTGTTATTTCCATTTAATTCTGAATAATAATAATCAATAACAATTGAGACGCCATTAGTTTAAATTTGCTGAAGACTCAATATGATTTAGCTCGGTGAGTTAGTGCCGCATTAAGTTTGTGCGGAGACTTGATTCAATTGGTGAACGCCCACCTGACCCTCGCGTATCGCTATCTCGAGACCAAACTCCACACAATGGAGCTTAAAAGCATTAAAGTATAATAAGATTAGTTAAAGCCCATCGTCTGGCCGAGCTTCCTTCGTGTTGTGTGGCCCAAGTCACAGGAGTACGCTGATTCTTTGTTTATTACGTTTCCATAGATTAATTTGTTGAGACACCGAGCAGTTTGGTAATATTTAAAAAATATTGTGTTCCTTTGACAAACCAATAAACTTAATAAGAATATTAAGTTATTAGAAATTAGACTGAAATGTTACATTCATCAAGTTAAGGTATTTAAGTTGTGAAAAAGTTTTTTTACATTTCTTTTTACATTGAAGTATCAGGTTTTAGAACAGATCTATTTCAATTTCCAAAAGATCAGTATAAAGGTTTAAATTCATTGCCAAATGGACATATTTCAATGTAATCACACATTGAAGATAATTTGCATAGATAGTAGATTTGGAATATAGGTTTAAATATTGTCAGTTCGCTCGTATCGCAGTGGCGTAAGTTGTTGATTTGTGGCGGGACATTAAGGTGTATGCACACGGGCGCGGGTAAGGCGTGAGATTAGCCGCGAGTAGCGACCACGCTTTATTAGCCTCTTCACTTACAACCGATCTCACTTTAAGGGGTGTGCGGTTGCCCAATGTGTTCGACACAGATTCGCTTCACTACTGACCTAAGCAACATTAAGCTTCAATGCACAATAACACGTCTTTCACTGATGATCATTTATGACAAGCGATTTATACTGTAGATAGTAATAAATCGACACTTAACTACAAATTTAAATTTTGTGTCGACTCCATTGGAAAAGCGCTAAGCGTTTGAGAGATAGCTGGGTAGCGAAGTTAAGACGCCATTTTAGAGACAATTAAACGCGGCCACAACTGAAGGTGAATCACCGTAGTGCTCAGCTGTTATGTTACCTGAAAGCTTACATTAAATATAAGTAAAGTCTATCATGTCATCTTAGAAGATGTATTGTTAGATAGGTTTTAAAGTAAACGACTTAAAAATCAATAGCACACTTTACAGTAAGCACAAAAGATCTCACTGCAGCTCTCAGTGTGAAGAAAATTAATATGTATTAGAATCATGTTGGACTAAATCTTGCCTAGCGCTTGTTTGATGTAAATATCGAGGGTCGACACTGGGACCGAGACAATAACCCTCGATAATATCGCGTTCACAATAACAGTCAGGCGATGACTTAATAACTCATTCGTAAGGCCGGCGACACACGGCATGCGGGACATGATTTACAACTTACCAACTTAATGTTATTAATTAATCTTTATGCAATTATATCTAAGTAACTATTTATATTTTTGTGTTTTTTTAGTCAGGAAGCAATATTTCCGTTTATGACTACAATATGGATAGGTCATGGTGGGATATGAGGCAACGTGACCTGCACATTATTATGGATCTTTCATCAACAACTATCCATATACCATCAACTATCCATTCACCAAGTTGAGCAGCTGTCGTTTAAATTGATGACGAATGTAATATAAATTAACTGCGAAGGATAAACTACAGAAATAATTGTACTATGCAAATAAAAGGTTTCAAAATATTTAACGTTAAATACAATACACGATAAGAGAATAAATAATATTCTGTGATTTGTGATAATATTCATTACATATACAGCAACACAAGACAAGTTGTATCTCACGAACAACGCTCGGTGCTCTGCCTCGTAGTGCAGTCTGCAGCGTACCTGACGTAGACTACCTAGCGCGTGGACTGTTGCCAAAACAAATATTTCTGTACGCAAGGAATCTTCCTTGGAAGTTTTTATAGCAAGTGAAATGTGCTTTTCCTTGAATATTTTTAATGTTTTAAAGAAATAGAGATATGTTAAAATTTTAATGCCTTAGATTTTACAAACATTTTATAAAGAGGACCAACGGCACACATCAGCGTCATCAGGGCTTCTGGAAGACTTCCAGCCTTGATCGTCATTTCTGATTGACCATTTCATCATTGTTAACCTTTATCATATAAAAGATAAAGAAAAAGAAAAGTAAGAAAAGAAAAAGAAATCGGCCTTCTTTTTCTCGGCCGACTAGTTACGTATGTCTAAAACTGTCTCCATTTACTTGCTTTTTATGCTAATGAAATGTAGTTTTAGAATTTAATTAATTAATGATATTTAATCTTTTAAGTAATTAAAGAAATAGTATTTTCGTTAAACGAGCGACGCGATTGTGTTGTATAGAGATACATGCGGTAGCTGTGCCGGGTAGGGCTGGCATAGCTCCAGGAGTCCAACTCGCGTTACAACATTTTTATACAAGAGTGCTTTATCCTTGCCGTATACTGCTGTGTACCCTCGCCCCCGTCCTCGGCCCCCTTACCGACCCCGCGTTACATATTTTGTGAACTGTTTTATGGAATAAGTAAATATTTGAATCAATTTTCATGGGATTCATCCATTCATCTGAGGCTCTATAGCCGTGGGTGGGCCTGGTCAAGTAAATTTCTCATTCAGCTGGAGACAAAAAGCCCAAAGTAGACCTACTACTTTGGGCTTTTTGTCTCCAGCTCTTGACGCCATTATGTTTTACAAATCGTCATCCAGCGGTCTCTCTTGGCCTACCCCGAGTTCTAAGACCATCTGGCTGACATTTCCAACAAGCGCTTTGGAAGTCTGTAATGATCCATACTCATGACGTGTCCAGCTCAACGTAGTCGTCCAGTTTTTATGGCCTTGATGTTTAATCCATTTAAGCAAGATACTCCACACTCTTAATTATAACGGTATTCCGAAAAAGAAAGAAAAATACGCTGGCACTCCGCGCAAGCAATAGATAGATATCTGTAGGCCTCAAACGTGACAAGGATGAGGTTACAATATACATCTGGAGTTGATTTTATTACGGGTATTGCATGAAAATATATCGCCGCGAATCTCACACTGGTACCAAGACGCTCTGCTGCTATTTAGCCTATTGAAACATTAATGTATTTATTTAAAAAAAAATGGATTTAAATCTAGGCTTTGGTAACTTGATAACCTTTCAAAACATAATACGTGTGTACAAAAGCTTGGAGCGCTGGCTCTGCACCATAATAGCACTCCAGTGGAGGCTCTCGACGTGCGACCGGAAGTTCCCGCCATTTCCGCCCTCCACCTGTCGCCTTCCCGGCTTCCGGTTCGAAGCTTGACCGCGTCGCTATTTTCTTTAACTGTGGTCCTATTTGTTCTTACTTAGAATGAACGCTTTGTTGAAAAGGCGTTTCATTTTGTTCTTTTAAACCTTACTTTAGAAGAAGTTGCCTCAAATAGATTGCATCGGGAAAGTAACATTGTTTTGTGCTACCATTTTTCTCAAGGTAGTAAATCATTGTACCCCATTAGAAAGTTACCCCTATGTGGACTGAATATGGTATATATTCATGTATTTGGACCCGGGTATGTGCGTACACTGAAACCAGAACAGCAGTGAAGCTACCTATTGTCTAAGTAATTGAGAAAATCTATTCATATGTTGCATCTTGATGTAGAAATAAATGAGAAGGAAGAAAGAATCAATTAGAAAGGTTTTGAAGTGGCTACATTAGTATTAACCATCCAGAGGTCACGTGGCATGTAAACCTTTTATGTCGAACGATTTCGTATTTTATTAAATATATTAATAAAACAAAAATTGTTTGTCTGTTGTAAAAGGATATTCCCGAAGCAAAAAAATAAATTTCACTTTGCAAATAAGAAATAAAAGACCTATAAATAAACTTCTAACTTGGAAATATTTATAGAATTTGTGTAAGTAAAACAAACTGTACAATTTAAAACAATAAACAACTAGTAATAAAAAGGTCGAGGGAAGAAAAGCGTACTTACCGTGCGCGCGGCGGAATAGAGACGTCTGTCCGTGAGGTGAACTCAAGGTGAGCCCCGAACACCGCTACCGTGTAATTTGTTTAAACTATTGGATGCGGTATATCACTTTATTATACCGTGGTACCCGCAACTAGCAACGCGAGTACAAGATGAAGTGTGAATATTGAATCGAACAATTTGTATATTTGCTAAAATGTTACTTTAAATGCTTCAATTTATCTCCCTCCACATCTCTATTGTTCTTTCCTATTTCAATCAATAAAATATTGTCGATAAACCTCTCTCTCTTTCTGATTACCACCTGCATAGTGTATTCATCTCATTCTCTTACAAATTATCTTTCAATCATTCTCTACCATATCAAATGTTTCCATACTCCAGGCAGTTAAAGTTAAGACACAAGGGCGCGGCCGGACGCAGTCGTCCGAGTGACTCAGGTATCCTAGATTAAGTCTAGACGCTGCGTGTCACGCGCTTATTTATTGCCCTTGCGTAGCGACGTACGCGTTCACAGCCTTCCATTTAGATAGAGGGCGTTTTTTGTTTGTAAATTAAAACGACAATTTGTCTGCCAGCGCTGTTGCGTATAATTTAATAAATGCTTCGGAATACATTTCGAAAACTAACAATTTTAGAAGTATACTTGACAATTTAAGAAGGTGTTTCAAACTAGTTTCCCTTATTTATAAATCGAGTGCGCTGTGCGATGAGCTGGGATGTTTTTAAAACTCAAGACGTGAGAATTCTTCCACCCCCCCACTTAAAACTTCTAAATAAAAAGCGAGGCCGGGAAACTTTGTTTTCAAAGATTTTTCGCGAGTCTTAAACGAACAGATCGTAATTAATTTTTCAAACGCACCGCCCACCCTCCGCGAATAAAAGAGGTTTAAAGATTTCTAAACAAATTTATTAATCAGGTTTTTATGTAAACTTACTTTGGCCCTGTTGTCCCTTTTAGTCTACCAATCTAGTATTACGAATACAAAACAGTGCCTATCCTGTCATAACTTTTTTTAGATTGTGACTGACCAGTCACTGTGAGCCTTGAGACTTTTATAGATTTACCGGGTTTGTGGTGGCAGATTCATTGGGTTCAAGGTGAAGGGTTTAAGTGGCCAAGCCAAACCTTCTAGGACAAATCTAGGGTAATTGGTTGTCAACCCAATTTACATGAATAGTTGGTAGGATTTCATTTCTTTTTGACTGGTAGGTTCAAAATTAACACAATTCAGATGTCAATAAATTAAAAAGCATATAAGTTAGATAATAATTGACACTTGTGACGTTTGATACGTCTGTCAAGAACATCTTATCCTGAAAACGTAATCGCGATGTCAGCGCCCGTTTCTTTGGCTCGACTTGGCGATTATATTAAATGTACATCTAGGCACCCTATTATAGTATAAAAGGTCATAAATGTTCGTGTGTGTGTGTGAAACTTTAATAAAAATCAAAATTG
>JWHW01046927.1:550998-568287 GCA_000931545.1 Papilio glaucus
CCTTCACTGCCGACTGGCCACCAACACACAGTCTCTTGTATATAGAGTGATGTTTTAATATAAGTTATTCGTTATTAATATTCCTTGTTTTATTGTTATTTATTAAGAAGTGTGCCACGGCTCCTGGATAGGTTGTGAGTAATTTCCGTACTAAAAGGTATTTTTAAAAGGAATTTTAACATAAAATGGCGGTGACGTATAGACAAAATGATTAGTTTATTGGGCTTAGTATTTTTCTAGTGCTTATTATGAATCCCTATCCTAATATTTAATGTTTCCAATTGGATATATCGATGAGATAAATTGTAGAATTAATAATAATAAATTAAAGTCCTTATAAAATGTATAATACATGCATCGCCTTGACATTTATCGAATACTTATTAATCTGTATTCTTCTATAATATAATTTTATTCTCTTAATGAATTATGTATATTTTTATAATTTGAATGATAAAGGTGAAATGTGACAAGAAGATGTACACTAAGAATTGAAGGACGCCATGTTTTCGTTTAGGCTATTCACCTCCATTCGGCTGTTGCTTGTTCCAAACCAGCAGGTTGGCTATTTTTGGGTAAAAGTAGCGAACACACTCTTTTATTGCCCAGGATGAAAAGCGGAATCGCAGTGTGTGTGCAGATGTAAGTTATCTCTAGCTAAAGTCATAATTATACCGTGTCATCTCATCATTTGATAACTCTAACTTTTTTCTTTCTGAAATTTCGATCCCAAAAGTTATTATGCAAGCTTTTGGGTTGGTAATAGTTAATCATTTATACATAGTGAAAAAGCCGTAATAACCAACGCCTAAAAAGAGAAATCAATAAAAATTGTTGCGGAAGCAAAATACATCTTTTTATATGAAACTTTGAACATTCAGTATCAATTCCTTTTTATTGTAAAAAAACCTCGGGAAGGGCGCTGGTCTAAAAAACAGGAGAGACGTGTTCGGGGCGCGACATCTGGCGGCGATAGTGCGCGTTAATATTACAGGTGCGTGTGATGTATGGTCTGGACGTGGCGCGCGGCGGGGCGAGGCACGAGATGCGGCTAGTGTTTCATTTGGCGTGAAATGTTCGTCTTTTATCCGCCAGACAAGTCTGCTAAGGTCTCCTCTTTACGTGTCACATTATCTGATAAATTAGTCTACTATTCAAAATTATTGTTTAATGCTAGTATTTATTTAATTTAAATAATCGAAATCACAACACCTTCAACTATTATACTATAATTTACTATGTAACATTTTGACGCAATAAAATTGTACGCGTGAAATAAAAAAAAGGGATTGGTCTATGCTACATGAATTGCAAGAGTCAAATCTTTAGACTATTTCTTACGTGTTAAAGATTGGACTCGTACACAAAAAACAAATTACAGTTTATAAGCCCTTTTGTAAAACAGACGTACTCTACATAAACAATTATAAGATAATAAATTAGTTATCCATTACTTGGTATTATTATTATTATTTTCTACTTTAATATCACACTCTAAGCTTGTAACTTGTACCATACGACATGCGAAGTAGACGTGTAGCGAAAGAACAAGCGAATTATTTGTCGAAACAAGTCGTCGGGAAGGCCCCGTGATATTGCAGCCGTGCGGGCCCCGCGTGTGCCCCGAGCGGGCCCCGTGTGATATATGCCTCTCAATAACCTCATTTGCTGCTAATGGCCTAACAGATACTAATGTTGTTTTTGTTGCACTTTTATAGTACTTTGTGTTAGTTTTTTAAATCTCATTTAATACAAAATTGTAATATTATATCCTATAGGACCTATTTCTTGTGTTTTCTTATTCTATTAATGAAGAAATTTTAGATTTTAAAAATGATGATGGATGGTACAAAAGTAAAAATGAAATTTTTTTTATTAAGTATTATTAAACCATTATGTTAGAAGATAGACAACCCTATCTATGTTTTTCATATCCATATTTCCGTACACAATTTTGCAAATACGCAAGAGAATGAATTGACTCACTAAAGGGTCCAATTATTTAATCATATA
Source organism: Papilio glaucus (assembly GCA_000931545.1). Classification (NCBI taxonomy): domain Eukaryota; kingdom Metazoa; phylum Arthropoda; class Insecta; order Lepidoptera; family Papilionidae; genus Papilio; species Papilio glaucus. Next base: position 553,012 of record JWHW01046927.1, read on the forward strand.
CCCCAAATTAATTTCAAATACTGTAAGGCGTTAGTTGAGTGGTGTGCGTGAAACTCAGTCGACCAAAGTGTTGATTGCTTTCTAATTTGATCGTTAAAAAACATCGCGAACACCTCGCGCCGTTTTATTTCACGTTATCTAATGCTTTTTACGATACTTTCCCGAACTTTTTGCGTTCCAAAAGGAGGGAAGTTTCAATTTTCCTGTCATTAAAGACCTCTTAACGTAGGCTGCCGTGGAAGAGAGACGGTGAAGCGATCAAAAATACGTTTGCCCGAGGGGTGAGGACATCAAAATATTTTCACTTTGAAATATTTTTTTATGAGAGGTAGTGTAATTAACAAGGTCAAAAATAGTTCTATATCAAATTATTTTCGTGCTCGTTCACTTATTGAGAACAACAATGGTACAAGAAATATCTATAAAGAAAAAATTGCCAGCGTCAGTGTTTCCGTCTAACCTTAACGTGGGTACCTCCAAGTGAAGAGTGAATAAGCTGGTACTACACTAGTGCGTACCATCTTTCTGCCACATCACTAGTTAACATCAGGTTAATTAAAAAAAAATCTTAATTTTAGTACAACAAAACCACTTGTAGATATCGAAGTATGATAACCGTCTAGTAGCTAAGCATCTTACTTATGTTCAATGACAAAAACATAGCTTATTTACTTATAAAACTATTATTATAAATTGGTTCCCTGTTAATCCGATAGGCTTTCCTCTCAGAGAACCTTGGAACCCAATTACGTACGTTTCTTTTCTATGTAAGTTAAGAAAATGAAAAGGTAAAGTATAACAGCTGTTAATCGTCGCCACTACAAGCGTTAATAATCAGAAAATAAAAAAGAACTAGAAGCAGAAATAAGATTTACGAGAAGAAGCAGAAATAAGATTTACGAGAAGAAGCAAAAAAGTAACGTTATAAAAATATACAATAACATTAATAAACAAGAAAGAAGACGAAAAGTAATATGTTCAAAATATATATATTTAATCAACAAACCATAAAGAAAATTATTGGATTTATATAAGAATATATAGAGGATAAAAAAGAATGGAATTACATGGAGGAGCAAATTGAAAAGGAAAATTTTATTTTTACCTTTTCAACGAATAAACGAAAAAAATAGAGAGCGAAGACCCTTTTATTATACCTCTATTAGGATAGGAATGGACATCGAATTGGCTAATAACCGTTCTGCAGGTGAACGGAATTCACTTTCGCTAGCTTCCGCCCGATACTAGTGATGTGATCGCGTTGTAAACGTACCAGTAAGAATTAAATCTGTTTTTTTTTTTTATGGAAGAAGGTGGCAAACGAGCAAGCGGATCACCTGGTGTTAAGTGAGCGCTACCCTTAGACATTCGCAACAAGGAAATGTGTTGCAGCATGCGTAGCCTACCTTTTATAGACAGAGGAGGGCAAAGAGTGGAATAAGAATGTTTCCTTTTTCCCGTTAACCCCGTCCCCGTCCAATCCTCTTCCCGTTCCCATCATATCCTTATGAGGAAAGGATGGGAAAGGGAAGAGGACTGAAATTAGGCATCCGGCACCACACTCATTAGACGAAACGCAGAGTACTTCTACTCCACGCCTGTTTTCTGTGAGGTCGTGGTATTTCACAAGTCGAACTGGCCCATTCGTGCAATAGATGTTATTGTTGCGGATTCTACCTCGGTTTTCCTATTTTCTAGATTCATACTACCTATATTATATTAGAGCTGAGGGCCGGCCGTAAAAAACTTTAGCCTAAACATGAACACAATATCTAACTGCAGTCATAGTGCCGACTGCAGTCACATCAAACGGAAAAAGGTAGACAGAGCACCTCTAAAAACTGGTCTGCTTGGCAGTCTGCTCTGAATACATGTTTGATAATGTTTACGATTGAAGCAATGTTGATATTTCGATAGTCAAAAGTCTTAAATTATTAACTTTTGACTTTGGTTTCTACGCATTGACGTTGTTTAATATTTGGGTACATTACTGAGACTTCGATTTGACCCCATCCCTATTGTTATCGTTCCTTTGCAAAACTTTGTCCACCTTAACATCAGTTTTAGTGTTGGCGCGATACTTGCCGGCAGTTTGGAGAGTTTGCACGCGGCTTACGATGAGTCCGCCTCGCCGGCAATTTGTTCCCTCTTATAGATATAGTTAGTTGATCCAGACTTTGTTATAATTGAATAATATAAATAAAAGGGACAGTTTTATTATAATGTAAAATTTTACTACCTCTATATAAGCATTAGTGATGTGACTTGTATCTTAAACACGAATGAATGAATGAATGAACGAACGAATGGACTTTTCTCGAATGATATAAAGTTCTTGGTATTGCTGCATTGAGTACATATAGGCCGGAGAGAATGTAAAGTGTTTATATCGAAAGTAAAGTAAATAGAGTATATAATTTTGGAAAATATCGAGCAAATCAATGTATACTATTTTTCCTTGTGGTCGATTCGCAACGGGGGTAGAACTGTGTGATATTAATAATAATGTATTTATATTTTATAGCGATACCTTCGAGAGAAGAGCGAATAGGCCGAAAAATTATGAGTTCGTGCGCCATTGTGTTGACAACTTCGGCGACATTGTGTTCATGCTTATATGTTTTCATCATAATAAAGTAACCTTAGTTTAATATCTGTTTCCTCCGTTAGGCTGAAAAGATGTATGTTGCTTACTTCAAGTAAATATTTGCTTTACTTCAAGAAATTTTATCAGTCACCACTTTTACACTCTTTCACAGACCTGTTGAATGAACGATATTGACGTTGTGCTAACTTAAAATATTAAAACGTTCGGGAAAATTTCCGATAGAATTGACCGGGATGGCGTCTAGAGCGAGTTAATTTTCTGAATACCTGCCGACAATGGCAGCGGGCGCTCGTCGAGAAAATATCGCATTTTTCCACCGCGACAATAGCTTCCGTTTGGTCAGCGTGCGGACGGCGCGTCGCAGCCGGTAACGAGGTATTTGAGGAATTTATTGACTTCAAACAGGTGGAAGAAAGGAAATGTAGGTCCTTTAGAAATTTTTCATATCTGAAGTATTTTATCGCATAAATATAATAGTGCACTTGAAGCTTTTATATACCTTAAAATTGAAAAGTGTTTTTTTCATTATTGTGATTAAGAGCTTAAACACGAACGCGCCATTCTCGTAGCCCCAACTAGATCACCGTTCAACAGAAGAGCCCGCAACAACAACATCTGTTGCACGAATGGGCCAGCTCTGCCATTGAAATACCACGACCTCACAGAACCAGGCATGTGAAGTAGAAGTATGCTTCGGCGTTTCGTTTGACGAGTGTGGTACCGGAGGCCCAATCCAGTCCTCCTCCCTTTTCCATCCTTTTCTAATAAGGTTATGATGGGAAGAGGAAGAGGATTGAACGGGGAGGGAATATATATCGAACATAAGCTGCGTCATATACGTACATAGCCGCCATGTCATTTTTTTATATGATTATTTATTCCACAGTTTGTTAACAGACATTTCTCATATTACCTTTCGTTAATCATAGTTAGTTTTGATATTTGATTAAAGTTATTGATGATGCTACACTATATATAAAATAACTAGGCTTTTATTGTAAACTTTTTATGGATATGGCATTTAGTTGAACTAAAAAATGTGTGATATACGAGGTCTGGCAGTAGTTAGCTGACAGCAGACGGCTATCGAGCATTAGAGGTCGTTACCAAACAATGGCCGGCCGAGGGCAGGCACTAAAACTACGCCAATAAAGCCGGCCATAGATAACCGAGGCGCGGCGCGGGCAGGTGAGTGATTCACTACGCGAATGACCGCCTGATATACGGTAATGGGTGGCCAGAGTCGCACGCCACGCGCCGCGACACGCTTTCCAACTGACGACACTGTGTCACTTTTGTGTCGTTGAATGCGTTTTGTTTATAATATTTATTTAACCATCTAATTTACTCTCAGATCTAATTATTGTAGATAAACTGAAATAGTTACCTATTTCAATATTATCAACTGTGTATCCCGTGTCAATCCATGTACGTACAAAAAATACATACGAGCGTGTACTCCGTTGTATACTTCGAGTAAAATCACTGGGAAGTTAATCCAAACTCTACATGGTGTTTTTATTATTTTGTATTTAATTTTAAATTGAAATACGTTAATATTGAACACCGTATCGGTATAGTAAACTACTAAAAAGTATGTCCACACAACGAGCGCACCGGGCGCCGAGCTGACCGTGTGACAGTGCTCTAGAGAGGGCGGACTGACCGCGACACGGTCAGAGACAGCTTAATGATAGCTGAAGTAAAGCCGCAACATAATTAACTTTATCGAACTAACGCCGCATTTATATGCTTTATTACGAGCGATTTTTCAATGGTATTATTGTAATAAATATTAATTCTATATACGTTTTAAGTGAGAATGTTTGGAATGTTGTGCGTCAGTTGGGAATCGAACATAGGACATTTATAGTAATAGTGTGATGCAACAAACGTATTGTATATACTATAAAGTATTATAAAAGTAACTGATAACAAGACTTGATAAGATATGTACAGGCGTACGCTTCAGTTTGTGATCTTTATCAATGTATGAAATCTTTAGGGAGGGCGATCCCGTTGTAATTCATTCGTGCAACATCTCGTCGCAGATTAAAAATGTTAATTCAGGAATTATTTGAAGCAATTTATTTACCTACCCCTTGAGATTTTGCTACCTTGTTAAGGTATTCAGAATGGTGTACAGGATGATCTCTTTGTAGAAGTTAATTATGTATATATTCAACTGTATTGTGGTTACGTAACTCGGGAAAGAGTTTTTGTAGTCTTACAACATTAAATTAAATTATATTCATGAAATGATTAATACAAGTAAACTTTTGTAAGCTCATCTTCAATAATAAATAATAATCAGCTTTTTTTAGTATATTACAGTCCTCCTTTCTGAGGGAGGGGAGGGAAGGCCGTAATCTATCAAGCTGCGCGGGTTGGTTGATGTCATATGTCTTCGAATTTGATGATTCTAATTGTCGGTTCCTCACGATGTTTTCCTTCACCGTTTTTGGAGTAGTGGCGATGAAATAAATTACACAGAGTAAATCGCCTGTCTGAGTTCGAACCCGCGACCGTCGTACGTAAGTCGGGGCCTAAACACCTAGGCTACCACTGCTGCGCGCTCAGCGGTCATTCTTAGTTTTCAAAAATGAGCATGCTGTAGTGCGCTCTTGACCTGATATCATCAATTGAACTAACCATATTATAGTGCTCTGTTATGTCAAAAATGTTAAATGTTGAAAAGAACAATATGAATCATTTGAAATTCATTAATGTGGAAAATGAAACATACTGTAGTTAGGGAGTAGACGCGATATCTGCATTAATCTGGCGCTCGGATATCTGCGTCTTAATTCATGCAAACTAATGCCGCGTCGATCCATTACCTCTCTCTCCCCGCTCACCCCTTCACCTGCACAGCACTGGATATTATTATAAAATTATAAAGTTAAAGACGTTGGTACAATTATCACCTGGACTCAAGTATGGTTAATTACCAGAACCCGTATACTCGGTCCTGTATGACATATCTTAGACTTGTTTACATTGAAAGATTCCAGGATTTTAATCTCCTTATTTTGATAAAAGAATGATGAAATTAGAAATAAACTTTGTCACTTTGTCTACGGCGACATTATAAGTACATCAGAACACATAGCACATGGTATATAGGACACTTTTTTGATGACTTGTCAGCGTTTCGTAGCGTAAAGAGTTTCCTTAGCGGCGAGCCTGACGAGAAGAGACGCGCCCGACTAATATCAGTCTTCGCAACATCCGACTATCGCGACAACGGTCTCTGATCACACTGATAAAGACTTAAGTACAACCAAGTATTCCCGAAGAGATTGGCGTCAGACAGAACGTTTTTTCGACCTGTAAACTACAATATTAACGGAATACTAAAGAAAAGCTATCATATAATCAATTTATTAAAATTAACTTTTATATATTCTAATGCTTGTTGAATATAAAAGCATAATAAAGGTCTAAAACGAAACCGAGAACTCCCATAGGCAGCAATAAAAATCATTCCACGTCATTTGTCAAACGCACCGTCCGCATAGACCCCGACAAACTATTTCACACAAACATCAGGTGTTCGTCAGACGCACGGACCTGGGGGATGTTTTAATACAGTGCGCCGCGGACCCTTCGCAATCATTTTATTTTCATACGGGGTCTCAGAGGCCCCGAAGGCCTACCTCCTCGTGATTTGCCATTCAAAGTGCGGGACGTGACGGCGCATCAGGTAGTGGGATCAATCCCGGCCGCGTGTGTCGAAGGTTAGAATAATTTTGTTGACAGATTACGAAATTGGATTTCGTGAATCAATTATCTTTGTTCAAAATATAGAATTTATTAAAAATTATTTTAGATTTCTTTAAAGTCGATATTTATCATCAGAGACTAGGAATAATGCATCTATTTCCTTCTTCTCTCCAGTCACCAGTAGTCCGTTGCTGGATGTACTCATTCTTCACTGATCACCCCAAAGATCGGTCCCCTGCCTTCAATAAGTGTTCACCCGCAACCTTGTCCAGACCTTCGGTCCAATGATGTCTATATGAATGATATATTTTTTTTCTGTGATCAGTGTGCAACGGCCTTTACTGCTCAGCGGTAGAAATAGGCTCCAGTTAAAGTATCGAAGTAATGTAGTGAAATAACTAGGCTAGTGACACGAACTATCCAATCACGAGTGTTTGATGCAACGTTTTACATATTTTTACTATGCAAAATACTGAAGATGCTAGATGCACTGATGATACAAATAAAATCGCTTCCTTAAATAATAAAGGATATAGAAATTGAGAGGTTATTTTTAAAAAGTTAGAACAGATCTGCTACACAAATAAACCAATAATAAAGTATCAAGATCCAAACTGAACGAAAATCAAAAGCATCAAAGTCCATTCAAATCGAGAACACGTACGATACCATCTTCAAAAGTTCCTCTCCTATTTCAATATAGAGAAGGGGGAAAGGATAGAAAAAAAAACTTTATATCAAAGTGGAAAAAACTACGCGTACCTTCGCGCGGCTCAAATCTGGCCGGCGCCGGACGTGACCGGGATCCGAATGTACACCCTTTAATATATCGCTCTTTATTTTTATAAAGCACACCTTCTGACGGCCGCCATGTTTATGCGCGCAGAGCGCCCGGACTTCGGTATCGCCGGGCTTGATATACACGACCTTTTATTCTAATGCAGCATTTTAGAACTTGGGGTTGCATAATTTTCACAATTTTGAAGATTTCGTGTCTTTTTCTTTGCTGTTTTATTAATAAATAAGTAGGATTTACTCGTATAAGTGACAATAATATTATTTTATACTCGCGGGAAACGAATGACTGAGCTAGTTTTTACGAAGTTGCGAGTTGGCGACTTAAGGTGGCCTTACTTATGGGTTCCGGATGGTGCATCTGGATCTATGTAACATCTTTGGTTACAGGATAACATTGTTTTCTTTTCGGAGTAGACAGGCTTAGCACTTTGCTTTTTCACCGGACTGGTCGGTAGTGGTACCTGGTGACCCTAAGACCTGGATCTGATTCATGGGTTAGTTTAATTTAGGAGCTTATTAGTTTATAGTTTACAATGGCCTTCACTCACATATATTGGGGTAAAATGTACGGTCGGAATTAACGTGCTCAATACACCAGGACTAAAACTTACGTATGAAGATTGTTCGTCTTACAGGTTAAGAGTTGCTATACAATTGAACCTGTACTGATCTCTGTCAGTTGCATTATACGAAATGTCCACGTACGTGATAACTACTGGTTAAACATTCCTGATACTCGATTGGAGCAGATGTAACAATAAAATAGCGGTTTTAAATGAATATTAAATATTAGTATTCTTTTAACAATGTCACAAAGTCCAAGGTTCGCGTTAAGTTACGTCACATGGCTTAAAATATATATTTTGTACGGACCAGATCAACTTACCTGTTCTCCCTCTCAAGTTTTCCTAGTTATACTTAATCTTTTTTAGGATTTAGTACGATATAGGAAATCTCCGTGATATACTAAAGAAAGGCGCTCCTCTACGAGAAAGGGAAAGGGCCGTAATCTACCACGCTGGCCCAGTGCGGGTTGGTGGTTGTCAAATGTGTTTGAATTTAGTGGTTCTTAGACATGCCGGTTTCCTCACGATGTTTTCCTTTACCGTTTTTGGAGCAGTGTTGATGAAGTAAATTACAAAAACTAAAGCGCCTGGGTTCGAACCCGCGACTTACAGAATGTAAGTCGGGGCCTATAGAACTGGGCCACTGGATCTACACGTAGATCGTGGCAAATGGGAAGTCATAATCTCTGCCGTGGTAGACATAATCCTGAGTGGTTATATAGTATAAAGCATTAGAAAAGAATTAAATAGTATTATTGTCAAATAATGACATTTAAAAATCGTTTAATAAATGCTTAACATTTCAAAATGTGTCGAGATATTTGAAGACGACCGATAATTAATTTTATTGCTTCACATTTATAAAACTTGATTTCGAACAACGGAATCCACATAATAAAATACAAGTCGAAACTTGATTACCTTCAAAACTAATCACGGTACAGTCGCGCAGGAAAATCCAATATAATAAAGTGTTTATATTATACACGATGCGTGTATCAGCACGGACATAAAACTCGTCTAGACGAGTGATTTACGTGCACCTGAGCGGGCCCGGTGCAGTCGAGAACGTCCCTGCCTATTCGCAGTTTTTTACCCCAGTGTACCAAAATGTAGATCACGTTCCAAAGAAGACGGAATCGAAATGCTAATTAAGTTTTAAAATAATATAGAATGTCTGCATTTACTATCAAATTTTTCCTTTAGTCAGATTCTTTGTAAAGTAGACTTTAGCTGCTCAGAAATTAGATTTGAATTACCTTACGATAATTGTATGTAACTTTATCATCGCGAGTCCACGCAAACACCATTTGCAATTTACTAGGCTCGCAGAAGCTTGCTGGAGCTGATATTGCTTTCTCTGTGCAATTTGATTTTTTTATAAACCCGTACAATCTGCAGCCATTTCAAAATGTCAGACATGCTGGCTGGCTGACTGGAAACTATAGTTTTCTCCGAACATTAATTGTTCGGTTTGCAAAAAATGTAAGTCATGTGGAGCAGCTCAATGGTTTAGGTCCCGACTTACGTACTGTAGGTCGCGGGTTCGAACCCTTGCAGGCGCTTTACTTTGTGTTGATTTATTTCATCACCACTGCTCCAAAACGTTGAAGGAAATATCATGAGGAAACCGGCATGTCTTAGAACCAATAAATTCAAACACATGTGACATCCACCAACCCGCACTGGGCCAGCGTGGTGGATTACATCCCCTTCCCTCTCTCGGAGAGGAGGCCTGTGACCCTGCAGTGGGAACAATCTAGAAAAGGCTGATTTATTATTATTATTATTATAGTGTAAGTCGACTACAATTTCGAAAATTAGATACGAGAATTTTCTCCTTTACTTTCGTTTTACAGGAGCAAACGAGCATCGGCTCGTCTAAAGTTAAGTCTGTCCACGATACTTGTTTCATTTAATTTCGTTATCACATAAAACTTAGCCAATTCTTACTTTAAATTCTTTTAAATAGAAACATAGTAACCAATGGAAATGAATACACTCCGCTGGTCTACCGCGCGGGCAAGATCCATAAATCAATTGTTCACTTGAGTGGCGCTCGCCGTAATGCCTTCTGTCTACAAATCTTGCGCTCGATACCGGGCCCTTTGCTCGGAATACTCTTAAGACGATAATGTTTAAATGGCTCGTTTGTGGCCACGAAACCAGCTGGCCACCTCCAATACGTTAAGTTTCTTTTCAAATGAATATTTTGTAATAAAAGGTGGACTGCAATTCTCGCCCTTAAAAACATTTCAGCTCCCCGTGTCAGTTACGAATTGTCAAAACATGACGGATTGACAGACAATCCTAGATGACTGATCTGTCTACGTCACAAAATTGTTATTTAGACATATTGTTTGCTTTATGTACAATAACATACAAACGTAATAGCATTAAATACGATTAAGTTTATGGTACAAGTTTGAAACGATGTATTTGATTGATACAAAATGTTTTATCTGACACAGTGGTAGATGCATGTGTCTAGCCTTGCAAGTGGCCATGTTTGTTTTGTATTGTGGCCAATCCGATTGTTACTAAATCCTCTGAATTCAAGGATCTCCTGATTCTTCAGCTAAACATAACATTGTTATTCTGATCGTTCATTATCATAGCTCAAGATCACTCGGATCGCGAGCCCTGTATCAGATGAAGCTGTAAGAACCGTCAATAAGGTTACCAGCAACGACATCTCCAAAAATAAGTAAGTTCATTATCATACTCTGACTGGGTATAATAATACAATTAAAACATTAAATAATATGAAAATGTTTTTGAAAGATAAGTTAACAATGTCATGTTTCGTGGCCCCACCGATGTGCAAGGCCAAGATTAGCACCACACTTAAGACCCAAATCAAACAAACGGACTTGCGTTAGAACCATTACAAACTATATATTCGAAGAGATGGGCAAGATTTGCTACAGAGAAAACATCCATTGGCCTGTTTCGACTCTGTTTCGCATTGTCTGTCCTACCAAATTCGTCGATATAATAAGGCAAATATTGGTTGCCCTAGCCATGATGAAGATTGTCGACGGAATAATTTTATTTGATCCTTGACTTCTCTTTCACTCTTTTGACCTGTTGATTCTACCACTGTGTTCGCAGTAGCTTCAGGGTGGACCCGTGTCCATTATTTTTAACCGTAATATGGCTTTTTAATTTACTTTCTTGTCAAAATGGGTACATTTCGTCGTGACAAGTACGACGAAAACTAAAGTTATGCTTAAAGGATTTACTTATCAGGCGATAACATTAAATTATATCTATCGTCAATAGTCGTTCATAAAGCGTAGGTAAATGCGCCTCCAGATGAGCGTGCGACCGCCGCAGCGTGTGGAGGTGTGAGCGGCCACTACCGCGCCGCTCGTAAAGAGCCGCTCGCAAAGAGCCGCTCGCAAAGAGCCGCTCGGCCGCGCGGAACGCGCAGATATCGCAGCGCCGGACATCGGATTATACCAATAACTTGATCGCACACCGAGAGGCAAAGATAATAAAAATATAAGCTAATATTTAGTTTTACATTCACTGCCACTCTAAAGGTACTAAGCCTAAACAATAATATGAAAGGCACGAGGAATGCAACTCTCCTCCCCCCAACCTTCACCTCCCCGCGCGCACCTTTGTAGTATACGAACACAAGTTGTTGATCTCATAAGAATATTCCATGACGTAACCTTTTTGTGTACTTTACAAAAATGGTGTATCTTTCTGTATCTTTTAACCTATTGTATGTTTTGTATATAACAGTTATGTGTCGACATATGAAGGATACACTAAGGAGGCATTGTAATAGCGGTGGTAGTTTGGACACCTACATTTTTAGTACCGAGCTTAGGCTGTTCCTGTACACAAGTGATACTAACATTGTATTTAACCAAGTTGAAAAAAAATGTATAGTTAACGCACTCAGTGTGTCTCAGATTTCTTGCTACCTTATTTTATGGGGATTATACGATCAGCCTCCACCTTGTCAACGTTCTTACACATACCCAGGTTGGACATTGTAAACGTTACCATACCGTATATGCATCCAACTTGAACCTTATTGCAACACAGTAACGATTAAATTGCCTCGAATTTGGTGGAGAACATTCTTTCGGTGAGGGTAGAGTGGGAAAATTGACTTACCCTAGATAAGAATAGTAATGGCCAGTGTTTTTTTTCTATCCGAAATTACGTTTAGACGTTAACAGTTTTCTTGTTTACCTTTATTTTGTTTTTGTTGGCATTTTATGTCCATTGCTTTTATAAATTCGATCGCGCTGCGGTTTCCTTGGAGTTATGTCTACTAATTCCATCTTATCTAATTGTACTTTAGTGGTGAAATACAGGCGTGTTATTGGCTTATTTAAGGCGCCGTTTCGGCTTAATTAGTGTGGAACAAAGAGTTCAGTAAAATACTAAGTTAAGAAACTGACTGGCTGATGTATCAACGTATAGCCCAAATTACAAGGCCTAGAAATTTGAACAGAGACTTCTGTTATTACCTAGGCGAGTATTAAAAAAAAGATTTTTCTAATTTCATCCTCTAAAGATCTAAAGCCTGAATGTTTGTATGGAGAGACAGAATTACTTGGGAATTGACAAAAACACCTTTCAATACAAATATTTAAGTACCTATTTCGTTTTTTTTTAATTCGTTAGTTAATATATGCAGTTATAGGTTCCAAAGATTTCTAGCGAGAAAAATAAGGAACAAATTGAAGAGCTAGTTTCTAAAAAAAATGTTAATAAAATAAAGTATAATTTGAATGTGTTACAAATGGGTAATGCGAGGTGCAACGAGTTTGAACTTGGCCGCGCACAAAGCGTCTGCGGGCGGCCTAACGTCGCGCAGTACCTGACCATCGGCTGCCAAATGGCTGCGCCGGTGCCAAATTAGATCATAAAGGTTAATATGCTCTGCGGCTAGCGGTGGGTACCGGTAGCTAGCGGTAGGTATCCGATGGCGGCGCTTCCGCCGGAATGTTGCCTCTAATGGATTTTTATGGCTTTGTAGCTTGCTGCGTTAGAAAATACATTTTCTATACATGTTATATATTTTTAATTCATAATATGGAACCATATAGGTTCAGAAATTATGACATAGCTAAAGTATTTCAAATATGTCGTCATTAATGTAATTAATACTAAGTTAAAATTAATGTGAAAACTAGTTAAAAAGTATTTAGAAATTTTTCGACGGACCGTCCGTTCATGTAAGTGTATCGTTATATTGAGAAAGAAGTTGGGCATTATTTTTTGAAATTTAAATAAGAAAACAATGATTAATTTAAATAAGAAAAGATGATTAAATATGAGAAATACGATAGTTTAAGAGAAAGGTTTCAACATCTTTTAAAATCAACAGAAGCAATCAGTTTGTACATTCTCGAGAACGGATTCGTGTGAAGGAAGGCGAAGGCGCGGTGCCAACAGATAAAGTCTCACCTATGTGTGAGAGCTCGCGGATAAGCGATGTCTTACTGCAGGCGCCTGCTTCGAGCAGCTTGCCACTGCGTATTTCTTACCCCGTAGTCTATTAGTACACAGCAGATATCTGCCCCTGATTCTACAAACACATCCTGACGCAATAGAACAGCAATTATAGATTTGATAAAAACAGAATCGTTGCCTGTTACACCGCGAGTATATTATGCCTTTTCATATTTATTTTTAAGATGTAAAATAATTAACAAAAACATGTCCACTCTTATCTTTAAATATAGATGTTCACACACCATTCGCGGGATATTCGGGTGATATTCTACCGGTAATAAAAGCCAAGTTTAAAACAACATTAAGGTTGTTGAATTTCGTTATTTCCTTTCTTACACTGTAATAGAAATAAACTGAGATTAAAAAGAGGTTGAGGGACTTTTTTCCACAACAAAAAATCATGTGTTCGCTGTATTAAAATACTGTTGGTAGAAAATAAATATTTTATATAGATCAAAAAATATACGCGCTCAACGCCCGTAAGGCATAGATCAGGGATTCCTATTTGGTGCGATCTTGGCACACCTTTCTCGCTTCTTCTATTTCCATACATCTACGCGCACATGCTCGTCGGTTATGGGTGCTCCTTATACCGTCCCTTTTATAGTAAACTAATCAAATCGATATAAGTCCTCCTGGGATGTCTCCTGCCAACACTGACACTCACTCTTGCAACATAAATTTGTTTTGTTATTCTTTCTTTATTATGCACGAACCAACGAAGCATTGGTTTTTAATTCTAGTCGCATCCACTTTTAAGCAATTTTCTGCATACTTTAGGTAGTTATTGTTAGTATACATATGTATGACTAAAACAGAAATAACTTGTTCACGGAGACAGCGTAAGCAGCAGATAAACGCTTTATCTTAAATTTCCTAAATGAAGTGGTACGTGGCTTGTTAGGAATTTAATTTAAATGTCGGCTTGTTAAAAATACCGACGTGTTACCTGTCGCCGTCACGTAGCGTGATGCGTGACGTGACGTATGGCGCGAGGTCGCCCGCTCACTGACGTGACGAGCCGTTATACGAAACATTTCCCTAATTTTATTTCCTTCCGTTGTTTTAACGCGACAGTCTACCAAAAATACCATAGGAATTAGTTTTGAAAAAACGATTATATTTGGATACAGGATGTTTCGATGGGAAATGATTAATTGTATAGGATGTTTATAATTACTCAAATCGATAAATAAATTAAATATTTATTGCTTGTATCATATTCTGTAATGTTAAATAAGTTGTCAAGTCCGATTAGCGATTTTGCGCTGGATGGTTGTCCTTAAAGATAAGAAAATTTTGCACAAGTTATAGTGAGTCCAGGTCTCTGAAATGAAATTATAAAATTAATACAACTTAAAAATAAATTGATATTTTGATAATATTACAAAAAAAAAACATCATTTAACTCCTTCCCCCTAACGTCAGAACGATTAAAAGTGAACGTGTTAAGGGGACCCTTTTTTCCGTGTAGCTGGCTTTTAATTTTTATTTTGCACAATTCATCACGTCGCGCTTCTTGGGGCGTCACGTCGCGTGACAGGTGACAGGTGACGCTTGTTGCTCGCTGTTTCTTTCTTTTTTCTACGGAATTATTAAATTTCGTTCCTCGTTTAACAATATCGATGGTATACCCTTGGACTCAGTTGATTTTTTTAAGAACCGTAACTCGATATATTTGCTGAAAATTGTTCTAATTGTATTTTCTTTAGGTATCAGATAACTTAAACTGCATAAAAATATGTAGTTCAACAATAACTGCATAAAGCAATTTGTACAAAACGTTCGCGTACAAAAACAACCATAATTGTTTCCCAGAAAGGACGAAATGTTTTTCAAAACTCACGTCTTGGCTTTTGCTCCTGTACGGATCCCATTTACTGGTAATGGACACTCTCTGTTATATGTCAGTCAGTCTCGAGTCGGCGAATCGTGCACACGCTTAATCCCTACTTCGCGCATCCACCATCTTGCGCCACTGGTTCCAAAACTTTTCCTGCGTCGTGATTTAATTTAATATTTTCAACCATGTATAAATGTACGCGGTGTAAAGTCGATTTCAGAGAAGGCGCCCAGTGCACTTCATGCCAG
>JWHW01046927.1:575152-585978 GCA_000931545.1 Papilio glaucus
AAATAAATAAGCACTTATGTACTTTATATATATATAGAGGTCTACAAACATATCAGTCTGCTTTCAATTTTATTAGTTCCCGAATATGACAAGTTAGCATATGTATTGTTAAGATACACAGAACTGATCTGATAATGGGGACATTCTAAAAAATAAGTAGTAAAAAGTGCTCATTCTTATGAAGAATAATTAAGAAGAGACCGCCCGTGTCGGCACAGTATGATTGTAGTGCATTCTGTTTAGGTTTTGGCTATAGTTCTTACGGCCGGCCGCCTTTGTACACTACTTCTCCATTGGTGTCTGACTACAAGATTCTAATTATGATAGAAAAACCATAATTATTTAATATAATCGTGATTACAATAATAACTTTACAACTTAACATAGCAAATTATTCCTTGATTAATTAACTTGACGACTCACACAAGTCGTTACTTAATGATTTAAATCTAAAATACCTTGTTTGCGTTTCATTTTCGCAAGATTATCTATCAACTTTCATTTCTCAAAGAGCATACGTTGCAAGTCGGCGGCGATGTAAGCCGCTATGAGATGACGTCACCTAGTGCTAGCACCTCCTGCGGTCTAGACACTCTCATCTGCGAGAGCTATGGCGCTCTTCCAATGACGAAGCGAGCTGTCTGACGCTAACAGGCACCTTATGTGTATTAAGGTGAAACGAACTCTGAGGACAATTTTCAAATAACACAAACATACTATGATTACGAAATATCCAAATTAAAATAATCCGAAATCTTAATTTAAATTATAAATGCAAATATACATATGTTTGCTTGTTACTCTTTAACTCCTTAACAACTCAACCGATCATCATAAAAAAGTTCATACACATTGTCAGGTGTATAGACAATGACATGGAGTACCTTTTATCATGAAAAAAGTTCCCCAGGGATAGGAAAATAATATCTAATATAGCATGGTAATGTATGATACGAAAATTGCACTGGTAGAGCCCGCAACAGCAACATCTGTGGCCGGCTCGACCGGTAAAATACCACGACCTCACAGAAGACAGGCGTGAAGTAGAAGTACTCTGCGTTTCGTCAGATGAGTGAGGTGCCGGAGGCCTAATTACAGTCCTCTTCCCCTTGCCACCCGTTCCTCATAAGTATAGGATGGGAACGAGAAGAGGACTGGACGGAGGGTTAACGGGGAAAAGGAAATATCCTTTTTCCTGTCTATCCCTCCTCCTCCGTCCATTAAAGGTAGGCAAAGCATTCGCAACACATTTGCTTGGTGCGGATGTCTATGGGTAGCGCTCACATAACATCAGGTGCTCTGTTTGCTCGTTTGCCACCTTCTACCATAAAAAAAAAAACATTTTATACATGCATAATCTTGGGAAATATGTGGTTGTGTGCACAATCTTCTACGTCATTGAGTAAACAGTAATTCAGCAAATCGTTTACTTTCTCAGGTTAAAATCTTATTAACAATAAATGGGATGTTTCAAGCGTGCCGTGTAACGCACTATCTGTAGAGCTCCCTAGGGTGCGGCTGTAAGGGAAGCTCTGAAATAGAAAGAAGAAAGAGTCAACAGTTAACCCCCAAGCAGGAATTTGAAGAAATTCAATTATTATAGGAATGGTAACCGACATCGCTTTATACGTACTGTAGTATATCGACTCTTTAGCTTAGTGGTTAGCGTAAGTAGCTCTTATGTAGCAGGTCGCAGGTTCGATTATCATAAAAATAAAGTGTTTATGTTTCTTTTCACATCCGCCTTAGGAGTATTTGTTTCTGAAAAGTTCTGAGAAATGGCTATAGGCCAATAAATACTCTAAGTTAATTAAACATTTGTAATAAAAGGTTTTTTTTGGTTTATTTTATATCGTTCTATAAGCACTAGATAGGCAATGGTGTGAGGGGAAATATAAAAAATAAATACCGAAATGCATTGAACTGTTGATGATTTAACATAAGAACAAAAACAGGTCGTAAATTAAACTCTCACAAACATCGTGTTGAAAAGCCGCTCGGAGCACTTCATCGGCATTCAATGCATGGGAATCAATCACGGCTACAGCGGCCGCAATAAATTCCCTCTTCGCCGGCCATTTTCCAGTTATTTTCACCTCTCGCCGCTTTCCAAACGAGCCGGGGCCGTTCGACGATTTGTCGTTTTTGTACCGCGTACAAATGTGTCCCGTTCATTTGCCTTTTTGTTGGTCGCCTTGGTCTGTCTTTCTCTGTTTTTTTCGGTTCTTCGATAAATGTTGACTCGCCGGGACATTCATTGATAGTAAGCAATACAAATAGTTATGCTATATGAAGCTGTCAATAGTATAGTTATCTATCCACGCGGACGTCCATCTTGCCTACCCAAAATGCGTCGTCATTTTGACCTCAAGCAACATAAAATACAGTATTTATCCCGGCGTAATCGTTCTAATTTAGATTTAATTTATCTTTAGATGGGTTACACCCGGCACAGAGGGCAACAGGAAACAACGCGGCGCGGGGGTGGTCGCGGCAAGCGAGTCCCGTTATCGGTGTGAGAAAAGCGCTGTAATTTATTATCACGCACGGTAGTCTTTTTTTTTGCGATAATTGCTAAGATAAAATGTCTAGAACGATCTAGAATGGTACGTAGAAAGGTAAGCTATCTTTAAAAGATAGATATATGTCATAAAGGGTTTTTCTGTTGACATATAAAAACGGAAGAGAGTTTTCGATGAAAGCTCCCAGGTGGCTTGAATTCCTGAAACCGTCCTCGTGAATACTCTGTCTATTAGTGAAAACTGCTTAAAAATCTGTATTCCTTGAGTTTATTGTCAACAAACGGATAGACGCGGCAGGAGACTATGTTTTATAATATGTAGTGATAGCATAATCTAATATTGGTGATGTTAAACCGTTTCCAATGTACACGGCGGCAGTGTGCGCCCTTCAGTAGACCTCGTCGTGTGTGTCAATGCCTTAACGTTTCATAATTTTTCACGCGGGACACACACGAAGTAAGAAAGAAAATATTGTATAATAATAAGATAACTAATAAAAGTCAAGTTTAGGACAGAATTCATGCCTTGTGTAGTGTAGTTTGGATTCTATGGAGTGGTGTTAAGTGATAATTCAGATTCTTTATTCAGTTATTTATTTAATTACAGTCAACATCTTGCAGATTGTTGGTCAGTTAGACATGTTATTATTTTAAAGGGTTTAAAATATCTTAGGAGGTGAAGTGCCACATCCATTTACAACTCTTTTATACCCCTTCCACGGTTCTCTCCAGTTGCTGTGTCACGTCGCGGGCCTAGCGCCGCGCCACGTGACAGGTGACGTGTTTACACCGTTTAATAGGCATTGAGTTCAAACAGCTCGCAGCGGGCTAATGGTCGCATTGAAAAATGATTCGCAACGTGTTGTCGTTACAAAATTATTTAGAGTTAAAGGCCGATATTCAATCGTCTGGAAAATTAACGACAGAATTTTAGCGATTTGTTTATACAGGTTTACGAGCGTATACACCGGAAGACATTTATATGAGAAAACATCTTTAGATACACTCGCTATAGGGTGTGGGGGTGGTTGCCTCAATACTGACAGTGGATTACGGTAATATTGGCGATATGTGAAACGAAAATGTATCTAGTACATGCAGAGACTATTTCACTCAACTCACTACAACAAAAATATGATCGATTGTTTAATAAACAAAACACAGACGCATAATGTTAACAACCCATGCTTACAACTTAGCAACCTAACTCGTCGTTAGAATACTCGACGTTACGATATTATCGTTGTTCTACAGAAGCTCAATTTGTTCTCCATACAGATGCGCGAAGCAATAAATTCTCCGTCAGGTATAAAAGCTCAGGGATGATGTATCGCCACTCGGCAAAGCTCGAGGCAAAGCTCGGCCGCCCACTTAGTTCCGGTCTCACGTACGTGCTTACTTTTTACGTTTCATAAGCTCTAGAGTTGGAATTATACTCTAGTTGATTTACTTCCGGCGTTTGATGGATTATTTTTTATTCGGTTTTTAAATGTTATAAGTTTACTAGCTTAAATTTTGCATAAGGCACGGGTACTTACTACTTGACAGTATCTTATTAGCTATTTTATTATTTACAGTGACCCAAAGGTTACTGCATACCCATTGAGACGCGTCGGTCGCAAGCAGTTAATAGCGTAATTTATTTTTAATTTATTAAAATTAGATTCAGTAAGAAAAAGAGTAACTTAAAATTAAAAGTGACGAAGCACAATAGATGCACTTTCAAATTATTATTGTTACAGTAATAGTCATAAAAAGGCTAGAGATGTAATTTTTAGCTTACTCGATCTTTTGTTTCCACTTCTCCATTATAGCTTAGTATTGCACACCGCTTGTAAGCGACAAGTGCCCGTGGGTGTCTTTTACTCAGTTCAAGCGGTTCGGGCAGATTGCTCCAACACGTTTATTGTTATTGAGTCGTTAACCTGAAGAAGTTAACTGTGTTGCTTGTTTTGGTTTAAGTCGCCATAAAAGTTGATATCTGGATCAGGTGCTAAGATCTGGTGTAACGTAGTGATCTTGAAATCACGTAGTAACTCATTTTACTACTGCATGCCCGAAAATAATCTTTAAAATTAGCAATTACTAATATCTTGCTTTTTGGCTATTTTATTTAAACAGGCGCATTAGAAAAAAATAATGTGATCTGAAACAAAATTAAAAAATACTGTAAATGAATTTGGGTATTCCAAGTTACTACTCTTTAGAAATTGCCATCCGCCTTTTTAGGATCTAATTAGGATAGTAGGAGAATTCCATATTATTAGGATCTAAATCGACAGAGAGAGTTAACCCTGAACCTTATCCTACTACCGTACACTTTACGGTACAATTCAACTGAAAAGAAATATAATTTTGACAGGATTTTGACATTTCCATAGTATTCTTTTGTTTGTAAACTTAACCTATGGAAAATCTTCCATAGCGAATTCTAAAGATAAAAATTATTGAAGTTAAAATAAAAACTATCTTAATCTCGTAGTTTCCAACAAATCCATCGAGTCAGGGCGCCGGGGACACCTCGCTGCCGTGACGGGTCAGCCGAGCTAACCGATCCTAACTTCTCGCATATATCAAACTTTAAAGTTTTCATTACCTTCGTCTGATTCGAACTTTGTTCTTTGCTCTTACTAGTTCCCATCTAATTTAAGTTTGGCAAATATATTTTCAAATGACACTTTCTAATAACAGGAATTCTTTTATTTACGATTTTAGGAAATAGCTTCTTATGCAAAATGTTGACAAATTGAAATATTTAAATCGGATTCTGTGATTTGTAATAAGTAGACTTGTTGACCTTCTCTTGACGGTAACTCAGCCAGTTGTGTCAGTATGTCACTGTAATCAGCTACAGCAACCACGCTAACCGGCCAGTCAATGTCATGTTATGCCACTGAATTTAAAAACCGCTTTGCAATATCACACTCCTGAGGTTTTCAAAATGCTAGGTAGCGGTATCGTAGTGGATGCCGCATGACATTAATTCGACAATATTTTCTTATACGAAAGCCATGTAGGATCGTGTAATATGACGCCAGAATGAATGACTAAACAATTTTTTTTATGGAACAAGGTGGCAAACGAGCAAGCGGATCACCTGATGTTCTGTGAGCGCTACCCATAGACATCCGCAACAAGCACATGTGTTGCAGATTCGTACTGCTTCTACCTTTAATGGACAGAAGAGGGCATAGACACGAATAAGGATATTTCCTTTTCCCCGTTAACCCCCTCCCCGTCCAATCCTCTTCCTGTTACCATCTTATCCTATCGAGGAAAGGGAGGGAAGGGGAAGAGGACTGACTAGACTAGACTAGACCGCCGGCACCTCCCTCAACAGACGAAACGTACTTCTACTTCAAGCCTGTTTTCTGTGAGGTCGTGGTATTTCACCGGTCGAGACGACCCATTCGTGCAACAAATGTTGTTGTTGCGGATTCTACCAATGTAAAAATTTAAATCTAAGCACCAGTAACAAGATAACTAGGTAAATATTAGCTAAGATTTTTAGAGCTTGAAAAAACAATAACATTTGGGAGCGCCAAAACAGCACAAATCAAGATAAAGCGATGCTGCGAGCGCCAAAAGAGAAACAAACGCGAGAATAATCGGAGCTCAGCTTCCACTGTGACGATAAATGTTACTGAAGAGCTTTCAATTAAGCTCAGCCTCGGGACTGATGGATGGATCGCCAGTGGCCGGGTTGAAACAGAGAAGTCAGATTTGATTCTTGTTACATGTTACAATAGGTAATTAATTGTAACATTAACCACTTAATAATAATCAACTTGTAACAAACTTAACTACTCGGATAATGAAATAAAAGCTTTAAGCGGCACTAGTCCAATGGTTAAGGTTGCTGAAACATAAGATGTTGTGATTAATCTTTAAATTAATAAAATAAACTTATTTAAATGTAATATTTCGTGTTTTTTTTATAAAATTGTTTCCACTTGGTATATTTTCATAAAGTATTCAGCGTTAAATTGCTTGTAACTTTTTGAAGAGTTGTAACGACAATGAACTATGCGAAGCAATTTCTGAATGATTACCAGGCAACGGGCCGAGACATCCATTCACCTGTCCGGGAGGCTCAACGCTTCATCCCACTGTGGATTATATTTATAGAGCTGCTAAAAATTATTAAAACAACTTATGTCTGCAATGATTTACAATTTTGAATAATAATACTGTTCTAATACGTTCTTGTAGCCTAGACTCACACGGCCTCGTGACGTTTGTGTTGTTGAAAAGTTATCATAGCGTGCATAAATACATCATCATAATCACAATCTTTGTTTTTACATTAGGATTCACCATCTTATTGCAAACGATCGAATACAAATTATACGAAAACACTTATTTTTATTTGCTGTAATGATTTAAAGTGACCAAAATCTAACTCTTTTTACTCTTTATATAATCTATTTAAAAAAAATAAAAGTTTTGTTTCTGTTATAAATGAGCCTAGATCGGGATGTATTATCGACTCTATGGAGGTCCGACAACGGAACGCCCAAACAAAGCATTTATCGCGATAGCTCGGGCCGGCGAGCGCGATTGAAAAACGAAAAGGAAGTGTCTGAAGGTTTTAAAAAAGAGAAATGGTCGTGAATAGCTTTTAAAGGTGGTCCGAGACAAATGATGGTGTGGAGCGAGCTTGAGCGATCGCCGCGCCGCGCCGCACCGCGCGCCACCAATGGATTGTTTTAAGTGTCGAGTCAGTTCAACGTTTCGCTTAGTGTAGATTAGTATTCGATGCCTTTATGTCTCCATTATAAAATATAATCGATTGAGTTATAACTATCCGGCACATAAACATCAATATTAAGACCAAATGTGTAGAGAAGGGCGTGTCCGACAATTGTTTTAGTTTCAAAGAAAATTAACAACAACCTGAAATCGATCGTGTCATCACTAATTAAATTTTACTTGCAATTTTCTTTAAAGGTAAATACCTATGTATAGCTATATGTTATTATTAGCTGTATATAAGCTGCTGGTGAAGAAGTATTATTAGGCCGTTTGAAAACACTTGACAACACTTAGAATCTTTTAAATATTAAGAATATAAGGCGAGCAATGAATCTGGTCATTAATTATAATGGTGAGTATACACTGGGCGGAACAATGGCTGCGGATATCTTGAACGTCGCGCGTTCTGTACACGCTACACTTGAATGCTAATTGATGCTCGTACACACTAACGCTACACTACTAACAAACAATTTATTTTATTACACCTCGTACTTTAAGCGTACAAGAATTATATTTCTATTTCTGTATTCATATGATGACTATTTCTGTGTATGTACACCGTTGAACGTTGAAAAGTTATTAGCGTTCGCTATCTCATGCAAATAAAATTAAATGTTTCTTCGATAAACAGTATTATTTCGTCGTTTTTGTTTTTCTCTTGATGATGTTTGACCTTTTTTTTATAGAAAAAGGTGGCAAACGAGTAACCCAATATCAAGTGGCTACCCATAGGCATCTGCAACAAGCAAATGCGTTGCATATGCGTTGCTTACCTTTAATAATGAACAGAGTGGGGGACAAATGGTAAAAATATTCCCTTTTCCTATTTATCCACTCCCTCGTCAAATGGCAAATCCTCCTTCCCATCCTTTCCTTGTTAGAAATGGATGGGAAGAGGAAGAGGAGTAGACATAGGCCTCCGGCTTATCAGACGGAATTAGTAGATTACTCCACGCCTGTCTTCTGTAAGGTCGTGGTATTTCACCGGTCGAGCTGGACCATTCGTGAACAGATGTTGTTACGGGTATGTTGTGAATGTTTTATGATATCTGATATACGAATGTGAATTGATATGATTTGTTTTTTAAATAGATTGAATTGTATTATGTTGAAAATTCAGATCGAACAATTAAATCCTAGAAAGAATTTAACCTTACAATGTTGTTGTTACATTTGTAAGCATACAAAATAAAAAATAATAAGAAAAATAATTGAGGCCTGTCGTACTTACAATATTTCGTAATTGGCGGGATTACTTGCAAATCTTTCCCGCTGTCAATGCTTCTTGTGTAATGTTAGGTAGAGTTGCAGTTTCATACCATTGCCATAAAACCATATTATATGGTCAAAGACTATAGTTTTAAGGTAATAAAATCTGTACGAGTACCTTCGGTAAACTCGTTAAGGCTTGCGTTTTTTCTCTCGGTCGGAAAGTGTTTGGGGTTTGTTAATTAAAAACCTGTCTGACGGCGTGACGTCGACGGATTTCAGCTTTTTCTTCTTGCGAAATAGCTTCAAAGTAAATTTAAATCAAACAGACATTCAAACATTTAAATTGTTACTTATACTTATTTCAGTTTAACTTAATAAAGCTCAATTATAAATATTTAAACAAA
Source organism: Papilio glaucus (assembly GCA_000931545.1). NCBI lineage: Eukaryota > Metazoa > Arthropoda > Insecta > Lepidoptera > Papilionidae > Papilio > Papilio glaucus. The sequence goes on from JWHW01046927.1 coordinate 584,048, forward strand.
TCTGTAACTTCTGATGTGGTCGAAATTAGGCGTATCTTTGAACAATCTAGAAGTGGACTTAAAGACTTATTTAGACAAAGGTAATTTATGAGTCCATTGTCCTTCAGATAAAGGTAAAAGATATATATCTAGCTGGCTAATACAATGCCGAGCCTATTTTACAATATTTTATATAATTTGTAATGAACTTTATAGATAATATAAAAAGAAAAACTAAGCCAATCGTAGTCGCTCTGGCGTAAAATGGCAGCCGAAGTTTTCCACTCAATGCCGTGACGCGACTCCGAGCGGGTGAAGGGTTGCTCGTAAATTGAAGGCAGGTGCTCTAAAACTTTTATCAGACGGAGTTATTGAATGCGTAATCCTCTTTTATTACTTTCGCGTAATAAAAGCGAGGTCTAGGTAATTGTCAGGGCGCGTGTACTCGCCCAATCGAGTATTAGTCGCTTTTCCTTTTGCACTTCTCAATTTTTATCAGGCAATAATGACACCGGAAAGTTTTTTGCATCTGAATGAGTTTTTATTGTGGAATTAAGGTGTGAGCACGGAACTTGTAATAAAATACGACGATGCAGATATTTATGAAATTTATGTTGAATTATAAATTCATATAAATAAAGGTATATACACACTGGATGCATTGTGAGTTCAGAACGCTGCAGCGTTTTATTCAAAAGGAAGTAACCAAGAAATAAAGTGAGTTCTCGGAGTGATAACAAATGGTTCCTTGCAAGAGGTGGGGTGCGGGGTGCGAGGNNNNTGCGGGGAGGTAACTTGCTGCTGTGAAAGTATGGTTGGTATGCAGGCTACATTACGACGGGTCTTGGCTTACGGATGCAACATTTAAAGATTCTGTGGCTCATATACCTTTTGTTTTAGCGTACCAAACCAAAAATAATATTGATTTGTATATAATATGGCATCATTATTTTTAAATTTTAACGTTTTAGACGCCAGCTGACTGTTTGACGCCAATAATATAATATTATACGAATGTCAAAGCGATATTGTTTAAAAAAAATATTAAAACAGAAACTAATATCTGAGGCCATTAATAACCGCGCAGCAGCCGCGGCCATCGCCACCGATGTAATTTCACAAATACACACGGCGAGTGAACACCTACAAATTTTTTTCCGGACGTCCGGACGTGATTCGAATCGGATCATTTTTTTCTCGTCCCTCCGTTGATTGGACGTTCGCTTATTTTTGCGTTCATCCCCCGACAAACAATACGGTCGGCAGGTGAGCTAAACGCTTCGCGATTGATTTGGAAAATAAAAGGCATATTACGATGGTCACAATTTGTTTTGTATTTTTTTGTAAAATAAATGGGTGATTAGGATATGTTTTGAAAGAGAAATGAACCTTTATACGTAACTACCTCGTAGCTTAGCGGTTATAACTCTCACACTGCTGGTCCAAGGTTGTTGTATTTATTCATTAACAACATACGTAAAGTGTATTAGAATATCAGTTAAAGGAACATCATGCTTATTATTAAAATAGTTATTGTTCATTAAAATAGTCACCTAGTGTGTAATTTTTTTTTCAAATAGAATTTCCTTGGCTGTGCTGATTTTTTATATAGAAGTATTTGAATATCCTGAGGTAATTTATAACATTTTTAGATAGCCTGATAATTAACATTACGTTTAACTATATTTAATTTAGGTTGGAAAGTTTTAGCCCGCAACAACAACATCTGTTGCACTGCAGGGCCGGCTCGACCGGTGAAGTACCACGACCTCACAGAAAACAGGCGTGAATTAGAAGTACTCTGTGATTCGTCTGTTGAGTGAGGTGCCGGAGTGCTAGTCTTCTCCCCCTTCTCAGCCTTTCCTCATAAGGATAGGATGGGTAGAGGATTGGACGTGGAGAGAATGATGAATGGGGAACAGGAAATATCTTTTCTCCGGTCTATCCCCTCC
>JWHW01046980.1:0-22376 GCA_000931545.1 Papilio glaucus
TTTTTTTTGTCGTTTTATTTTAATCTTATATTAAAATAAACGTGACAACGTCATGATTTAGTTGAGAATTAAAATTTAAACACTCCAGTTCCACTGTTCTACTAAAACTGAACTTATAAAATAATATACCTCATATATTATTATGTCAATATAAAAAAGAGTGTGGTGCGCCTAGCATCGAGTAAATATTACAAGACGCGCTCAGTCAAGAGTACAATATACCATACGTAGTATACAATCCAATTTTGAAGCGCATAGCGGGAAAGTAATATTATCTTTGATAGCTTAGTATAACGAATGTAATAAATAATGTAATGTCATTAAATTAGTGTAGAGAAGTAGCATAAAATGATGTAATTAATCCAATGTATTTATATCTGTATTTCATATAAATAAAAATCAAATGCTGAATGTATGTTTGTTGCATAAACTTTTAGAAGGGCTTTACCTATTTTGCCAATTCTATTTTGTTGTGTTTGTTAATATTAAATTATTGATATTCTAGAGGCACATAGTTTCTAGAATATGATAGTCTATAGGTTATGGTCTATCTCTTATTTATCACTATAAAATTTTTAGTTTTGTATTTAATGTGGGTAATATGGTTATGAATTAGGTTAAAATATCTATATTATTATATATAAATAAAGCAAAAACGATACGTACATGCCGTTTTTGTAAATTTTTGCTTACTTTTGAAGGTAATCTAAATGTTTAATGAAGGCTTTTAATGCAATTGTTACGGTATTATGTAATGTATCGATAAGTCGTAATATTATGTTTTTATTTGATTGCTGTTTACAATAAATTCAAAGCATATTTATTATAAAAATTGTATAAATACATACTTAAAAGCTTCGATGTTTCTAATCCAATAAAGATAGAAAAGATAACGCAAACCAAGATATAAATATTGCCATTTACGTAATGCGATTAAGGAATACAGCAATAGTTAGTTTCAAACTGGCGAACGTCCAATCCAGTAGTAATTCACTTTATCAATATGGTCCATGTATGTTTTGTTTTGTAAATTAATAACAAATTTATTAATTTTATTTACTTTACTGTATAATTGAAATTATATAAGAAATTTACAATAAATCAAAATCGCTTACCGCTTATGTCTTGTAGTAGGAAATGGAATGTGTAATTTGAATGAGTGCGTTTGCAATGTTTGCCCGTTGCTCGATGCAACCAACACTCCATTTCCAGTTCATATGGAACTACTTCACGTTACTGAATAGCTTCAGCTCGTATCAAAGTCTAGGCCGGATGTACCTTCGCCTTTTCATAGGCCCAGTTCAAGTAAAAAGACGCTTGAAGCTGAGGTTTGTTTAGGACTTTGTTTCTGTAGAAAAGTAATTCAAGTGTGTTAAATAAAAATAACATGAGTAAACTTATTTTGAAAACATTGCAATAAGCTCTCGAGCTTACTACAGACACTGTTTTGGTTAAATAAACAGATAGAGAAACAAACTTAAACCTTCTAGGTAGATCCATTTAACTTTATTTTCTGCCAAACTTATTTATAGAGTAAAATAAATACCTGAAGAATTTACGATTGCATTAAGTTGCCTGGACATTCTATAGACAGGAGAATTACGACCCATAACCGTTTTACAAAAAGGAAGTAAGAACACGTCATTTATTTTGTTACGAATTGAAAGAACTCTCAATATGAACTCCGATGGTAGTTGGGGTCAGCCGCTTGAATTGCTTATAATTTCATAGGATTTGTTACGGTAACATTATTTTAATAACAAGTACCTAGACGATTTTGAAATAAGAAAGTATGTACAAGCGATGTATCAAGCACAGCTCGTTTTACATTTATACCGCAGGAAAATCTCAATAAATTTGAAAACTAACCTATCTGAACTCCAACAGAGATATGTTCGCTGCGGCGAATGCCAAAACACAATGATTCATCGTCCCAGAGCATAGGTAACTCGAGCGTGCTATTTGGTGTGTCGCTGTTTTAATACGGTTACTACATGGACTGAATTTTTATTTACACTTTGATCAAAGGGATTGATTTTTTGGCAAATATAAAAATTTACTGCAAATAAATGGACTTATCGTGTTAAAGACTGTCATGCCATGAGAAGTTAGGAGACTTGTCCTTGACAGGAACACAGCTGCCGTGGCGGCTGGTGACGGCGAAACCGTGAATTTTAATTTGTACAAAATCGTTCCTATAATGTGATCCTATTCAGAAGAACTCAAATTCGTTTTTTTTATTTATTGTAGTTGTAGGCTAAGAAAGGTCTTGGTAATTCGGCACCGTACGCCCAAATACTCCCATTCCTCAGAAATGCAAGCATATATGAAGGAAATCTAGTTGACAAATTTTCTTGTCGCTGCCTATATGCAACACATATTCTCGATTTCAAATATGTAAGTTGCTTATTGTTTTATTTATCTATATATTAAAGGTTATGTGTAAATGTATGTTCCCTATAGATTCCAAACCAGCTGAACTGATTTCGTTGAAATGTTCAGATCGGCCCAGCGGGTGTTCCTGTGTAGTTAACCGACTTCTAAAAGGAGGAGGTTATTTATAGTTTAAAACTTAAAGTACCGATCGGATCAACATAATTAGTTGATGCACGAAGCTAAGGCGGAACACTAGTATTTTACAGTTTGTGACATTTTTTTATGAACTCTCCCCTTCATACTTAAATTATGGCTGATTGCAACTCTTGACTATTGGTAATGTTCATGGGTAGTACTCTAAGTGAACCTTTGGCTACCTTTTTCTTTTTAAAATAAACTAATGGAATATACATACATAATGACATTTAACATTAAGACATAAAAGGAAAATATTTAATGTACACGAAGTTTTAATCCTACATTAAGCTTGAATATGGTTTTCCATCGTGCTGTTGAAATTCCCTAAAGCGAGATTGACGGTTATTAAAACTTTGTAAGCAACTTAGTGTATTTTAGAGTGCTGCACAAACTTCATTTTGAATTACGAAATATACACCACGGAAAACTGGTGACTAAAATATTAATATTTTCTTATAAAATTTAAATGCATAAATTTGAATTTGATTAAATTCATTTCGATAGACAATTTAAGATATGTAATATTTAATATTATGATTACATTCAGTATTTTTCCTATGGATACGTTGCTAAGTATCATCATCATATTTAGCTTCATATGTCGTCTTTCACTTTCTACATTCAAGTTCATACAAAGTTATTGGTTCTCTTTCCTCCAGATGAAACTGTACAAGCTTCATTTCATTAATGATGCAACATTTTTAGGTACAACATATTATCATTGTTGTACCAATCATTACTTTTCCTATTTACTCCTATAAGATTACTGTTTATTTTTCTTAATAAATGGGTAAATTTGAAGATTTGAATACCATATAAGCTTGAGTACATTTTCAGAGCGAGCATGTTAAGTTGTTGAAGCGCTTATTTGATCTAGCGTCATGTGTAGAAACTGTTGCTTTGGCAAAGCAAACTTGGTAACAAAAGTATAAGTAAATATTTTGTAAAGCGACACGTGTCAGTTTGTAATTTTCCTTATTTTGCTGTTAACTGTGAACTTACTGTAGAAATATTATTTCTGAAATTATTTCGTTAGTTCAGTAACGAGCTTTGACCATGTTATGACAATTTGCTGTAAATCGTGAAAGTCGAGTTTTTGCTATAAAATCGTTGAGCATATCCCGGCATATGAAGGCCTATTTATTATGGATGGCATCACTTACATGTCCTTCACATAAGTTGTATAAAAAAGTACGTAAGTGATAAATAAGTAATTACTTAGATGCTACTTAATTATGCGTTACGTTAAAAATTACTTAGAGTATAGTCGCCGATCGATCTGACGGATGTTATTAATGTATTTACAAACACATTATTAAAAAACATAAAAAATATAACAAATTTAATTAGTACCAATAAAATAATAGAGGGAAGTTGTCATGTCGATTGAACATTAAATCAAACCCCAGCTGGGAACTCAACTCAATATTGATATTATGGGCATGACCTAACGGAGATTAGTGGTCGTTGAATCCAGTCGGAACAAATTAATTGTGTACCGTATGAAATGTTGGTTTTCGGCCTGTTAGTAATGTAGACTGTGTAATGTATGATTCATATATAATAGAGAATATGATGAATGATAAGAGTTACTGAAACTTACTAAGTAATTCCGAGTGAAAAAAATATTCACCTTTAGGAAGCTTTATTATCCAAAATGATCACCATCACCATCTCTCTGCCCTTTTCCCACTCAAGTGGGATCAGCACAGTATGAATGTCCATACTGTAAAGGTTTTGGCAGCAGTTTTTATGATCAGCCGCTCGCCTGACGCTAACTCCCCTCGGGAATAATTGGTTGTATTTAAATCTTGTTTTATCAGTGTGATTAAAGACAGTTCTGTTGCCGAGAACGTCAAATGTCGCGAGTACTGTTATTGGTCGGGCACATCTCTTCTCGTCAGGTTCGTCATTAGCTGATTGGCACTCATCTCTTCTGTGATAATAATCCCGCTCTAATTTCCATTCCTGTAGTACTAGCGCTCTCTTCTATCTTTTCTGTGTCGTGCTTATTCTTGTTGATTTCGAAACCATCGATTTCAGGATGAGAATCAAACATACGGTAGACATTTAACATAACATTTACATTACCTTGCGAACTATTTTCTCGTTGCTAGCATCGTCCAGTCTTTGTCAATAAATGATCGATTTGACAATGCACGCAGGCACCCTGCTTTAAGAAGCCATCTGATCGCTGGTTACAGATTCAGATTTATTCTTAGATATTTGTAAAGTATTAACAAACTAACAATTTTGTATTTTGTCATTGACTTGTAATTAATGAAGCTGACGCGATGTAATTTATCATTTAAAATAATTACCAATATTAACCTGTCTGAACAGGTCACATCACATTGCTCTCTTTATAATTATGCGCATATAAATTATTAATGACTATGATATATGCTTTTATCAAAGGTTAGCGTTATCATTGTACGTTTGATGTGTGATAAATTAATCATGAGATAAATGAACATAAGACAACACAGGAAATTCATTTGTTGTGAAAATGGTTGTGATTTTCGATAATACTTCCTATTCCTATGATCTCAAACTTATATCGATATATGCCTTAATTTCTGTAAGTATTGTTACATGTAGTAGAAAATGTCAAGAAAAGGTCTAAAGTAGGAGATGAAAGTTTGCATGCAGAAATACTTGCAATCCAAAAAAAATTAAGTTAACCTCAGGTCTACATGATCAATTATGATTAAATTGGGTTTAGCATAGGCTGAAAAATTGTTGGTAATATTGCTATTTTAATCTTGCAATATATATTTCAGATTCTATAGAAATTCAAAACATTCAGCTAACATATGTAAAAGTTATATCACTTATTCGTAGATCTCAATGTATGAGTTCTCTCATTATAAAGGTATTAATGGTGTATTGTTTTCTTATCTATAAATGAAGTTTTAATATTCCATTAAGTATTTCGATTCATTTATATTTTAAAAAGCATTGATAGCTTCTCCCAAAATATTTGGTAAATAAATTATTTGCTATGCAACTTCTATAACAATAATATTAGGATTAATTGCCTATTGGCATGTGTTTCGCTGTGTTTATACGAGACGTATACCACGGGTAGATGTTACTTTTCAATCAATTTATAGAAGTAAAAATCGACAACGGTATCCTTTCCTAAATTGAAGCGTTTGGTATAGTTAAATAAAATAAAATGTTGTAAAAAACTGCACTACATATCCTAAATGAAAATCACTCCGTCCATTTTAACTTTATTTAAATCAGAACTTTACTTGAACGCTATTTCGAGTTACGTAACTGTGCGAAACTATTTAGATTCCCGAGATATTTAGTTTCAATAAAATTTAATTAAAATATTTGTTTCGATATTTTAGTTTTTATTTTATTTTAAATGAGATATCTATTAAAATAGTGGCAAATTCACGCTGTTTATTACTGACCAGACTAAGGAACAAAGAAGTACCAACTACTAACAGAACACTGGCTTTTTGAAATATTTTGTATTTTTATATTTGTTACGTGAGTTAAACTCTGCCTCTAATTACCTTCCTATCTTCTTTCTACTTCATGCTACTGTTCTTTTCCTCACTTACGAGTGCCTCTTTGTTGTATAAAAACTATCAAAGCGCAACCATTTCATTCGCTGCGAACGGTTATGTGCAACTTCTTCTGGGAGAAAACGTGTGAGACACAAACATAACATCCGCTACGATCTAAGGAATTGCAGTTCGCACGAAGCAATTTGTACAAGGCGAAACATAAAAGTAATTTTTTACTTCACGCAGAGTTTACGCCTAAAACTGATACGGTAGATATGTTCACAGTAGATAAAATCCTTGTTCAAGTTTTTTACAAATAAATAAATTCACTTAGCATCAGTTGATTTGTAAAGCTTTCATTAATCCAACTTTTTTCTAGAAAAACATTTATTTGTAAAGTATAAGTGAGTGCATCAAAACAGTCCGTAAATATGATGGTCGGCAACAAATAAAACTTAACCTCGTTCAGTTTTCGCTCTAAAGAGAAATATTCTGCAGCAATTAAGTTACATCCGCTCGCCGGCGGCGGTAGTTTTAATTAATCAAAACTTATTCACGCTTAGCTCGGAACATTCTAAGTTGGTTTTTATTTAATTCCATGAGATCGGTGATGACTATTACTTAAACGGTACACATTTTTATATTTTAAGATTTTATTTAATACAACATTTATTTTACGAACATCATATATGTTCTGGATTTGACGGGAAGACAGGGAACACAAATATACGGATTTCTGTTATATCTTCCCTCCATCTAGTAGGCAAAGCATCTGCAAGTTGTTACAAGAACTCCAACCTACAGGGGTAGGAGTCACTTGACAACGGGTGAACCGCTTGCTCATTAGCCACTTTCTTCTAAAAAAAATAAAGTATTAAATTAATTAACAATAATTTACGCCTGTAACCGTCTTTGAGTAGGCAGAGATGAAGGATTTCCATTTGACACGACCCTGGCTGACGCTGGTTAAAAAATGACTCTAAACTAACGAATCTATATTCTATGTATATTAACGGCGATGTATGTACGTATTTTTGTATATTATATATTTATGTATTTATATATGTGTGTATGTTGGCTATAGACATCCGCACGGTTGGACCGATTTCGATGATATTTTCAGGAAACGTTTAGATTGGCCCAACGGTCGATTCTGTTTAGTTCAGTAGCGATCGGATCAAGATAATTTGGTACCCCTTCTAAGCCAGGGCGGATCACTAGTAAATATTATATAAAATGCAAAGTGTATATATGTTTTCTATAGACACTGCAACGGCTGGATGTAGTATATAAATTTGTAATAAAATAAAGGCGGCTTTAAAAGGATTTTTTTAATACAGGTGACGAAGACGGATGTTGGAATAACATGTGAAACATACACATGTTGTCTCACCATCCGTCTTCGTTTAGGTTAGCACGCAAACTAAAGAGAAAATCTTAACACGGAAATGTTTCGCTAAGAGAAAAGTACACGACATGGTGAAAAGAAAATAACCGCAAGACAAACTTTTGCTAAGCATTCACAGCGTTGCTTGAATTTATCTCGCTTATTTTTCACATGACTTTCATTTAATTTATAAATCGTTACATCGTAATATACGTTCGCTGAACAATTTTCGACCTAAAAATAAATTTTTGTAACAATCCACGATTACGATCAACAATATTTTTCATATATGTTTATATACATATGTATATAAAAGGATGCATGTTCCATGTAGACAGACTCCTAAACGGCTGAATTGAATTTTAATCAGGAAATCTTCCTATTGGCCTAGCGAGTGATTTTGTTGAAGTTTGATAATAATTGGCTTAATATAATTAGTGTAGTCATGCGAAGTCGGGACGGGTCACTTGTATTTAATTGCTCTTGTTTAAATGATAAGTAAAAATTGAGTGGTAGCCAACCTCCTTAAATACATTCGTTAAGACTTCATAATCTCATGTGTAGTCAATATTGTTGGTGATGGTAGAATCCGTCTTCTGGTCTACTCCGATCCGTTGTTTCTGGATTTACACGTGAGCTGGACACAGAAATACCTTCTATATGAGTGATGCAAGTTTTTAAATATATATTTTACTATTTATTTTTTAATCTAGCAAGAAACACTTCTCGGAATTGGAAATATGCCAGACTATGGTGTCAAGACTCTAACGGAAGTAAGTTTAACTGAATAGAAACTTGACGTTAAGCCAAAAATTTAAAACAATCTTAAATTTGAAAAATACAAAGGAATAGCAATACTCATAACTATAAACGAATTTAGAGAACCTTATTTTTATGTACCCATTTCACGACTCTTCACTACACTTGGCAATATGCTTGACCACAAGCAGATTAAAGAACTAACAATGTTAATGTGTACAGATTTAATGTTTATTTTAATACAAAATGAATATGCAATTAAGAACTACTGACTTCCTTCCTCGCGTGTCTCGCGAAGGCGTCAGACTATAACTAAATATTAACAAACGTAATATAAATTTTTAGGTAATGGAGAAATACTCATTAACTTACTGTAATATTATATACTAAAACTATGGATAAAAATATGTATTTAATTCAACATTATATAGTCTGAAATAATTAAATTTAATCTTAATGGTGGTTCTCCACAAACGCAAATTGCTTTTGAAAAAAGTATTTTTCCAGAAGTTCGCGTGAGCTAGATCAAAGAACACGTCGTGAATCTTTGTTATAACTTTAGCTTTGGTTGCGACGTTTCATTTTTATAACATGTTTGGGTGAATTATGCCCGTCAAATGAAATGTATTTTATATACAATATTTTGGTGTAGATGAAAAGTTTTTTGTTACAAACCAACTGACTCGTAACCAACTATATTTTGTTAAATTATAAAAAACATGGTAAAAATACTTAAGAAAATTGAGAAAAGTATGTAATTAATTTAAAAAATTATAAAAATTTGTAACAATTCCTTTACATTGTTAGTCGTGGTGATGTTACGATTACCAACGTTAACTTAGATGAAGTTAGGAAAGGACAAGAAACAAGGAGCAATAAAATTCTAAGCTGATCATTTCTTTGAACTATCATATAACTTACGCTAAAATATGAAACAACTATACATTTTCTTGGATAAATAATCAAATGTAACATAAATATACGCAGAATTACTTTTATCTTGTACAGTGTAAATAACCAACTTAAAAGCACTGTACACATCTAACAAACCTTTGGTTACCCATTAACTCCTGAAACCTGCAAAACAAACGGAATTCGGAGAGTGCTGTTACCAATTTGAGAAAGAAAATATTGTTATACTTTTAAACATAAATTACGCAACGTTCGGCAATAATGTAAAATTTACTCAGCGAGATTTTTCTGCTTTCGAGCAATTTTCAATTATTAACGCTCTTTATTCAGTAACGTAAATAAGCTATATACTAGCCTTTTATTATTTATGTACTATAAAAAATATAGAACACATTTATATTGATATTTTGCGAAGGCTCTGACACTAAGAGGCTGCCTTTAAAGTAGGTTTAGATATTGATTTGATTTGAATAAAAAAATTATATCACAGTTTTTTTTAAATAAACATGCGTAGCTGGTATGCTATTCCGCATAAATGTGGGTTGGCGATATGTCGAGGATTTCAAAATAGTTGTTATCACATCAATAAAATCTATTGACATTCGAAATTATTTAAAAAAAAAATTAATTCTTTCGTAAACGTAGATGAGTGAAAAGAAAAAACCTTTTTATTTCTTTATACATTAATATTTCTTTAACCCAAAATGAAAATGTATCTCTTTCTTGTGGGCGGCGAAGGTAGAGTGAAAGCAATAAAAGTGTTTCTTCATCTGAAGTCATTTCACAACTGGCCTGGCATCTGTATTAAAGCAGCCGCAAACGACTCCACAAAACTGCCGTCGCTGCATGCAGTCGGCTGCAAACGACGCGTCGACGGCACCCACTGCTGCTTGTGTGTGAGCACACTGCCACTCGTCTTTAAGAACCCTAAAACGCCAAAAATAATAACGCACCTATGGTTCAAAGAATTTCTGGGTTTCTGGAAATGTTTGACAAGGAAATTGACGTCAACCTCTATTTGTCAAACTTTCAAAGAAAATGTATCTTCTCCGATAGTTTGACGTTAGTTCAAACGTTCGAAGTTATATTTTTAAGTACCAAAGACAGTAATATTAGTTGTAATTGTTATAAATATGAATGTTACAGGTATCGCGAGGAAAACTTTCACTTCGGAGTCTTATCTTGCCTCTATATACAAAGATTGAATCAAGAAAATATTATTTTATTTATTATTTAACTGTCAAGATTCATTATCGCCTCATATTTTTATTAGAATTGCACAAAATGCATATTTCAAATTCATCGGAGCAAAAATCTTAATTATACTGTACATTGTTAATAATTTACCTGAAAATATTATGAATAATTTACCTGACATTAACTCTAAAATCTATACTCATCTATACTAATATTCTAAATGCGAAAGTTTGTATGTATGGTTGTTTGTTACTCTTTCACTCAAAAACGGCATATAGGCTAAAGCGGAAAAATGTACGGTTCCCGTGGGATATTATTTTATAGCTACGTACATAAAAGGCGATGTTCCCTGTAGATTCCGAAATGGCTACCCGGGCGGAGCCGGGGCTGATCACTAGTATAATAATAAATTGTTCAATTTAGAGATAGTTTTTGGGAACTGGAAACACAATCTTTCGTCTTTGATTACGATCATTAACCTCAATTGTTAAAAACTTATTTTATTATTATGTATTGCGTTAGTTACATTATCTAATATTATAATGATTTCAGTTTTTTTATGGTAGTTTTGAAGATAAAAATTTGACTCTTGGTATTACCTTATACTCCACAATAGTGGTAGAATTCGCAACGGCGTCCGTTATACAAAATTAAATACGCATAAACTTAATGGATTAATTGAGTATTGAAATTATATGGGACCGCTTGAACTTGTTTTATAAGTGAAGTCAAACTCTGCTCGAACAATAAATAACACGGATTTTACAAACAATGGGAAGTCGTTGAGGTTAATTGGACGCTTAAAATGTAGGAAAACTAATTAATATATTGGTTTTGTATTAGAAATGAAATGAAAATATGCTTTTTGCTATTGTACCGAATAAATATAAAAGTTATATAATTAAATCACGACGGACCCAGTAAAAGCAGTATTGGATAATTGGACTGGCTTGATCGAAAAAGTAATCAGACTTCAGTAAAAAGTTGAAGATGAATATAATAATTTTTAGCGTCGCGTGTCTATCTGTGTCTATCTCTGTAATAGAATTTTTTGATGTAATTTTCACTAGATGTCCGATTATTAACTTGAAATCTCGCGCTTATCAAGGACCGATGGCAACTACAGGTCATGAAAATCCTCTTCATCATCGTTTTTCCCTTTCTGAATCAGAATAGAGTAGGATAGGAAGGGAATATGGTTGGGCGGGGATAGGATGAATAGGAATAGGAAATATCCTTTTTCCTAACGTATTGGCGACTCATTTGCTTCTTCCGAATGCCTCTGGGTACAGGTCATTTAACACCCGGTGAACCATTTGCACGTTCTCCCATAAAAAAAAATCAATGTAAGAAAAATAATTTCATTTTAAGATTGAGAAAAGCGCCATCTAATGAAAAATTGAAATAATTACTTAGGAACTATTTTATTACGTAACGGGAGATTTGCGTTTCTAATTGTTTAAAAACTATGTATAATTACATCGTATATGTTCTTATTTTATGTTTATTTGTAGTTTTCCGTATTTTATATAGTGCGAAACCAAGTGTTGGTGTTAACAAAAATAATTATATATATTTACATTAATCTATACACATAAACACCATCTTATGTTATAAATATAGTGCAACTTAGTACATTTTCATAAATACTTTGTAAGTAATATAATAAGGAAAGCACCCATAATTTGACTCACACTTTTCCTTATTCGTATTCAAAAATTTTTTGGAATACTGATAAATATAAATCCATTTCATGAAAGTATAAAAGTACTGGTTCTTTAAGTCATTCGCAAAGAAAACTAAAAGCGAAGTGCTATTTTCAATATTAAAAGTAAGTGGGATGCTTTAAAGCGTAAATTGTATCGAGAGGAGCTATATTGAAAACTAAGCTTGCAAAAAGTTCATGCGCCGTGAAAGGTTTAATCCGAACTGTTTTTTTTTTAGTTTTAAGTTTTTGATATTTTTTTACAGAGAATAAAGTTTTAGCCTATTACCAGCCTTTATCAAACCGTATATTGTGCGAAACGGTTTAATAAAGAACAAGCTCCGAACTTAACTTTTTTTTTTGTTATTCTCCGCTTGGCGTTAGGATAGTTTTCGAGGGAGTACGACTAATTAGACGTGGAAGCTTCCATTGTTTTCACGTGAAGCATCTCTTTGCAAAAATTTAATAAATCAATGCAGTAATTTTCTTTATCTTCCATCGCGTTAACTAACTCAATATCTCGTATATTGAGTTAGATGCAGAAGTATTCTGTGAGGTATTCAAGCAACTTCGACTGCCGAGTGGTTCTGTTAATATGCAAGAAACATTAATTAACCTTTACCTGCGGATATAGAATGCAATGAAATCATTTTAATATAAGAGTAGCTTCTGATCGGTCTCCTATATTTCCAAATCAACACGGCTATCGACAGCGTATATTCAGTTCCTCTGATATTGTGGATGTCCATGGGCGGCAGTGATGACTTAAATTTAAGGAACCCGTTGCTCGTTTGCCTCCTTCTACATAAAAATACAGTTTTGTTTGTTCACAGTTCAAAACATATTGATTCAATACTTGTAGGTAAAATGACAGACACGTATGTATATACTATATATAAATTATATGGTTTAAATAAAAGTTCATTCTATACTTCAATATCTCCGTATACCTATTATCAACCATTTCTGCATTCCACATAAAAAAGCTCTTACAATAGAATTCAATATATCAAGTTATTGTGCTCCGGTGACAGAGGTTTCGCGCCCGAAACTTTTGTCCGGTGCGGCGACGACAGCTGCTCGCCCCAATCATTTGTTGAACGTATCCTGTTCCCTGTTCCTTAACCCATGTACTGTATGTAGGTATACAAACCACAATACATACAGCTTAAGACACATTTAAAACGTATTTTAGTTATATAATGTGATGACTTTTACTATAAATATTGAGGTACAAGCCACGGTGGCCCATCTAGGCTGATAGATTATGTCTCATGGAGCGTTCTTAGTCGTCTCAGGGCTAACAAAGAACTAAAAGATAAAAGAAAAGTATTTGACAAGAATGATGCAAATGTTACAATGATATCTTCATATATTTCTTTCATCTGCACACGTAGTTTCTTTTAGAATGTATGCCAACGATGTTTAATTAACCTATTAATATTTATAGGCATATAACTTAAATTTCTAAACTAGTAAGAAAAAGAGTAAATTATACCAAAATGGATATTGACATTTTGAAAATTGACTTTATTACTTCAGAATTTCATATACATAAGTGCTTTGTAGCGCAGCGAGTACGCCCCCGTTCACAAGTTCCCTCGAAAGCAATGATTGGATTCAATTTATAGGATTAGAAATGTTTCTGAATAATTGAGAGTTACTCTTGAACTACTTTCAGTTCTCATTTTCGTAGAACTTGATTTTGTGACAGTAGAAACCATGCTTGATATTTTTAAAGGCAAAATTAAAAATATTTGATAGTTTAAAATGTATATAGTAAATGTATAGTGGTTTTAAAGACTTAGGAATTCATATTTTAATATACTGAGAGTATTAAATTTAATAAAATAGTCATCTTTTCTTAGAAAGTCCTTCGGAAAATGTTTGTTTTAGTTAATTAATTTTCTTTAAAGACACAACATTAAAAATCTTGTTTATTATTCTTATATAAATTTACTCTGAACCTTCATATTTAAAAAAAAAACAACACACTATCATTGCTGTTAAATTTTCCATGACGAGTTTTTAATTGCATTGTTATGTTCTTACGCAGATATAGCTCAGAGCATTTGCATTTCTACGACAAAGGCTTCACTTGTTTGTAATTTCACTCTTAGCAAAATCTCGTTTAAGCTATGTCACTTTGGAATTAAATTTTCAACATGCATAATAAATACATGGCTATTTGTATCAAAACGTTATTCTATTTCATTTATACTAAACAAAAAGCTATCTATATACAAAATTTGTGTTAAAACAAGCGAACGCTTATTTTCATTTCGCATATAATGTGCAATTTAACAACTCAATAATCATATACGTATGTAGGTATCATTTTTCTTCTTGCTTTAGTGGTCCGGGCATGTTGAAAGGATGAATGAAAGAAGACTTCCTAGTAAATTTATGTTGCGAAAATGAGTGTCAGTGTGCGCAGGGGTTGTCCTTTTTTAACGTGAGGAAATTCCTTCCCCATTTTTATCTTTTTAAGGTAAGAAACAAGTTGTGTCGGGCTTACACAGACTAAAATCCCACGTCCCACCAACTGCGATGACGACGGGTCACGGGATTTCCATTCGGTACGCAACCGCGACCTCTCAATCTTAAGAACAAATAAGTTTTCGGGAAAAGGAGGTTTGTGCCCAAAGAAAATTTTATGAAACATATTTAATAAATGTCTTTTCGATCGATATTATGTTATTAAATGGCTTCCAGTTCGTTTCCAAGAAGAAAATAAATTATTATTTGATTTTTGATAGAGATTGTTCGCGCGGGTCGTCATTATAAATTTTTCATTATCATGATATTTCATTACTCATTTTTAAGTTTGACATCAACCAAAACTCACGGCAGCGGTAATGGTACGCAAAATGTTGGCTTAATTAACTGAAACGAGCTGATATGTGGAGAAAGTTTTTCCATTAAAATCCATATTGGAGTTTCAATAATTATTTTATGAGTATTTGGACGTTAACCCAATTACCGAGGCATTTCCCAGTCGCAACATATATAAATCTAAGAAGTGTCGTATAATAACAACCAAAGTATTGGTTATCATTTTTATTATTGTATCGAGGAATAGTTAAGGTGTAAGCCTTACGTTTGTGTTATTGTGTAAGAAATATTTCTAAGAATATTTCACATAGATTTTTTCACCTTTTCTTCTTTATGTACTCTAGTTAGTCATTTGATATCAGTTTCCTAAGGGATAATATTGTAGTTAGAACAATTGAATAAAAAAACTGTTGTTGAACACTTAAAGGATATGATATAATGAAAGCCATGTCCAAAGATAAACTTTAAATTGCAATGTAGTACGACCTGGAGGGTTACGCTAACGAACCGCAAGTTTCGAAAGTTACAGTATTGAATAGAATTTATAGTGCTTAGAACATGTAATATGTAATTTGTTAGATGTCCTTACTTATAAAAGCAAAAATAACAAAGAATATATTTTTTTAATATTTTCCCGCTCGCATCATTACACATTTTGATTAACTTCAAAATTGTAATAGGTCGAAACTCGGAAAATGAAAAATAATATACTGAAAATTAAAAACACAAACAGAGGTAAAATGTAAGATTATCAAAACTTTCTTGCGACATTATTAATTAACTTTTTATACAACGACTTTACTCACGTTTGCGTTTTTTATCGGTATTTTGTACCGACAAGTTTCGGACCTGTCGGAGGTTCTTCTTCAGTGCGAAGCGGGGTGCGTAACCCGACTAGTTCGCGGCGCAAACGTGAGTAAAACAGTTTTATAAATACGTAAAATGTATTGGTACAATATTATAATAGAATCAGCTTAGATATCGCACTATTACTTTGTAATCAGTCGTATACATTATAGTAACACGCACGCTAGATATAATAGAATCTAAATGAAAGCTTCGGCCCACACGTCACCTACAGATTACACAAAGTAATCCGCTTAACTACGCTCACTGTACTTATTTATGTTACAAATCTAATGTCATTCATACGACAGAAGTAAAAACATATGTTCAACTCAATGATTAATAGTAATATTTTAGCAAGAAAATATCATAGCAACCAACCCTATGACTTAGTATATTTAGTAATTTGTTGACTTAGTAAAACAATTTTTTTTATAAATATATGTACTCAAATCTGTTTTCAAATATGCTCTTTGTCCTTGAACTTTAAAACATAAATAAGTCCGGTTTTATTTAGTTTTCAAGTAAATTTAAAAAACCAAAATACCCGACTGTATGATTATTGACACTTATCTTAATGATTTTTGGATCAATAAGAGTCGGAAATAAAAGTTAAAAAAAAATGTATTGCTGGCCGGCTAATTTATTCTTTTTTATATGTACGTTTTGGTTGGTTGTTAACGGGTTGTCATAAGAAAAGATTTGTAATATTGAAATATTTGTATGAATAAATATAAAAATAGGCTCACGCCCGTAACCCGAGACGGGTAGGCAGAGATTATGGATTTCCATTTGGCTCGATCCTGGTACACCTCTCTCGCTTCTTCTAGAATAATTAGAAGAAAAACTTAACAATAATAATAGGTTAAACTGCATTTAAGAAACTTCAAATAAGTAATAAGTATACGGTAACGAGATGTCCCTGCGCCCTTATTTCGGCTAACCAAATTAGGTTGAGCCCTTGTGTAACTCGCCATTGTCGATTTTAAGGATCGAGATCAAGCATAGCGAGCTTGACACTCACGATACGCAATATAACTTCAGAATACAAGGTTCAATGTCATTGACAAACTAACCTCTGAATCCCTGGAGATTACCAACAAAAAAATATTTTGAAATCGGTTTGTAAATCTCGTAGCTCTTAGGTAACAAAAAGAATTTGAACGCACTTAAACTACAAAAAATTAATTCGCTAAAATCCAGAATAACTACTAATGTGATAAAACTAAATTTGTACCAATCTGGAAAACAAATACTATCGATTGCATAAATAATTTTCAAATTCGGGTCACAAATGTCAAAGTTCAGAGGTAACAAATACAAAAAAATACAAGCCAATTGGGTACCTCCTTTTTTGAAGTCGGTTTAAAATGAACCCGTTCCAATTGCCAATAAATAAACTCACAATTTATAAGTCTCCAATTACTTAAAAATTTAACGCAATTCATTAGAACCGTAGATTAATCTTAAGGCTTTACATTTCATTAAGTCCTGCAAACTAATTACCTTTTTGCAACTTGACAAGTAATTAATTAAAATACCATCTGTTACCAGTTTAACGCAGAAAAATCATTCGTATAAATTTAATGTCAATATTAACCAATTACTTTCATCATTAATTAAGCTTATGACGATGTTAGTTGTATAATAATTAGCTTTTTTGATAAATTAACGTCTAAGTTTGTAGGTGAAACAAAGAAACGCCAATAGCCTAATCGATATTGAGACCTCGGGTCCGAATTGTCATGCCGTGCTCATACTTGACTAGTAAATTATTTCCATAATCTTCTAATATAGCGAAGCATATATTTTAAAAAAATACATAGTTTCGAAACTTGGCTAAAAATTCTTTTAGTGATTTTTAAAATATTATTATTGCTGCTTTTTTCTTTATTTATTAGGGACTTTGTCTTAAACGACATGTCAGTCCCATTATTTCTTATATAGTAGTAACTTTTGATCTAATATATTGTACTGACAAATTTGAAATTAACAGTTTCTTATTCACGAATTATAAATACAAGGCTTTAATAATAGCGACTATCATTATTGTCCTCGTTCTTAAAATGCCTTTATGTTCATTTACAGGATCACGTTAAAAATGTAATGGAGAGCATTTATCATTCTCTAAGTGCAGAGTCGGTCCATTCATAATGGCTAACTGTTGAAGGCTACCTACTTTGTCATTTTCAGTAACTTTCGCTTGTAATATTTACGAAGCGATTTTCGGTACGCAAAATTAGTTTCGCGACATAACTTCACTTGTTCCAATTCAGAATTTGAACTAAAATAGTAAGAAGGCAATAGCCTTATAATAATTTTATCTAAATAGAAAAATGTATACATAATATACACTGTTTGTCTTCCTTTAATGATTATCAAAATACAGTATTTTTCTAACAAATATGAAAAAAACTAAATCTTTTTAAGTTTATCTTTGGATCTATTACTGTTGTGAACTCTCCATACTTGGGCTACTCGTACAAAAAAATTAAAACAATGGAATGCAGACCAGAAAAAGAAAGGTATTTTGAAGTACAACAATTTTTTACTGGTGTTTTGCGTTCCCATTTGTATTCTCTTCGATAGTTTTAATTTTGATTGATTCTTATTTAATGTACAAAATCATTGCTAAAGCTGTTTACTATTAACTAGGCTACATGCGCTCGGGTTAATGTTAAATTAATTTATGTTTATGACTAGTAGTTCGAGGGAGTTCAAATATTTCTTTCATAAAATACCATGCGGCGCTAATTTGTTACAAGGCCGTTCTTATGTATTATATGAAATTTCAAATCGAAAGGCAGAATTCAGCTAATACAATACAAACTACGATACAAATTACAATCACGTGTTTAAAAATAATAAAATTATAAAATAATTTTAACTAAAAAAATATTTCTCTAGTGGAAATAATTTCTTATTCATTCATTGTGTTATAAAAGAAAAACGAATTGATATTGAATTAAAGTCACAGATCACTTAAAGAAAATGAAGAAAGTTAAATGTAATGTCAAATTAAGAGGAAAAGTCAATAAAATTTATTTTTCAATTTCTAATATTTTCAATGCTGATTTTCTAAAAACATCAATTTTGTCGAGCGCTCTGATTATATCTTTTGTTATGAAAACGTAAGACTAAGTAGTTTTATATCTTTTCATTATTTACTAACTGTTTATAGAACGGTTTCACGTTCACGATTACCGGGTATCGGCAGCAATACAAGTTTCTGACCTGTCGGAGGTCCTTCTGGGTGAGTGGTATTAATTTGCGGTCGGTTGAGTCGCACTGTGCGAGGCGGGCCGCGTGTCGGTACCAATGCTGTTAAAGGCAAAAGTGAGTGAAGTCGTTCTATAAACAGTTAATAATGAGTCATGAAAGATTTAATAATTTTATTTTCATTATTTATTTAGACAAAACGAGACCTTCTTTTTTTCAGATATTAATAAAAAATGTGATAGTTTTTTCCACACACAGGTCAATTCAAGAAAAAACAAAACTTTACTCGTTCCTGCAATAACTTTAACTCTATAAATTAAACAGCTGTTCAGGAAATATCTACGAAGTAATGCGATTACTCTCGAAGAAAACTTTACGGGGAAAAATTTTTATTCGTTTACTTATCAAAGTAAGGTTTTTCAGATTATGTTTTTCTTATTACATTTCCTTGTTTTGTTGTTGAAGTTCGGATTTAATCCACTAAGTTGAGTATTTTTATAATATTGAAGTACACTGAGTTTTGAAGTATGCTTGTTGGCTCTGTTGTTGTGTTTTTTTATGTTTGGCTATTGAATGGCTAACCTTACATTTTTATGAAAAACAAAGAAAACGTTTCGCTAATAGAACATTTGCAAAGTAACTAGAACTAATGTTTGAAAGAAAAGTATAAACAATTTATCATGTTGTTATCAATAATATAATAATAAAATAATCGTGTTCATATCCAAAAACACATACTTTAAATATCATTTTTTACATAAAAATAAATGTCCATAAATAAAAAAATTAAGACGATGTTATAATCTATATAATTACCATTTTTATTTAGGTTTAAATATATAAATATAAAGATAATTTATTGCGAATTTTAATTTAAAAATTCTTTCTACTGTCAATTTAATAAAATGTTTGCCATAAATGTACCCTTTATAGATAATTTAATAGTAGTTTTAATGAAGGTCTCAGAAGTCAATTCTGATTTTAATATCTTCTAATTGGGAAACTATGGCAATTTTATCCATCCGGGTTTATTGAATGAATTGAAACTTTTGGGTCGGAAAAGTATTTCGAAACTAAGATTAAATTTAAAATAATGTCAAATGTAACTTTGCATAATTCGTATGTCCAAATCGTGTGATGTTACGCAGACTTTACATTAACTTGTAAGGTTATTTTTATTATAAATTTCAGTTTGTACATTTATTAAATTGTAGTAAATTATCTTTTAATTGGTTTTTAATGCATTACAAACCTATTTTTTATTTTAATGTATTTAAATAATCTAAAACAATAAGATTAACATCATTTCTACAACTGTGACAGAACAATCCAAATGCACAATCCCAAAGAGATAAAGACAAACAGCGACCCAAAGCATAGATTAGCCTACACTTTGCTAAATTAAAAACTGCTACCGTACGATGCATCTACGCCATTCACATTACTACGTGACAAGTGAGAGCTCCCTTCTTTAAAGAAAAATAAGGATAGAGACAAAAAAAATTCAGAGATAAAAAAGCTAAAGGGGTTTAGCTCACATGTTAGTAAATTTTTGTATCATTGTTTTAACAGTATAACAGAGGTTACTGGTGTATTTCTTAAAGTACCTACTACACATGTAAAGAGATAATTTAAAATGAAATAAATATACCTAGATATGGATATATTACACTACAAAATAATAAAAACATTTTACTACTATGTTAACCCATTATAGATAAACCACATATTTACCAAAAAATAATTATTAATGATGACTTATCTCTCTTCAAAGCTATAACAAATACACAAATGAATATACAAAAAACGAAAAAAAAAACCTAAGAAAACAATAAAAATCTAGATTTAACAAATACTACGATCCTAGTTTTTTGGCCAAACTATTTACATATTTATAGAATGGTAAATGACATGTCAAGCTCATTATTAGAACATCAAATATTCGCCTCCACAAACATTCTAATACGTGGGGCACGTCAGTATGGCAATAGCAGTGATTTAGAACATCTGGACGCAACCGAAAAACCTACTTTCTCTAAGATTATACCGCAATCGATCCGACCATCACATCATATAATAACAGTATATCCTGCAATAAACACCGTTCATACAATTACATTAGTTAAATAATATAAAAGTAGAAATTATTCTATTGAGAAGAAGACAGGCAGTCTTTTATTTCAAGCTATTTTTAAGCTAACAATACATTATAATTTAAAAACAACAAATTGTACCTGAAATAAGGAACTATAAAAATATAGGCTATATAAGTAGTAATAAGCTGTACTCTCACGGGCAGCGGCCGGCAATCTAATCTCGATTAGCGTCCGATAAAGAGACGGAGGGCCGTATTTCCACTTCCCTGTCGTTCCTAGCGTCCAATTCAAAAGATTACCGTGTCCTCCTTACAAGATCTTGAGCAAAATGTTATTTGAATTTAGCATTTTTAGTATTTATATTTACAAACTATAATTATTGAAATTACTCTTAATCAATTCAAAAAACTTTGTTGAATTTAATTTTGTAAGATTGAATATTGCGCCTTAATCTTTGATTACTTTATTAAATTAGGGTAACTCTCTCCCTCTCTCTCTCTCTGCTCTCTGACATCCTGTAAGAACGTGCTCTTTCTTTATATTTAATATTAAACAAAGTTGCAGTTCTTTTTAAATAATGATCCAACAAACTTTAATTTCACTCAATATACTAATGGATTTTATGCATACCGGTGGTCACAACATCGAGTGACCCGTTCAATTGTTAGCCCACTAAACTAAAAAAAACTTAGGAA
Organism: Papilio glaucus; assembly: GCA_000931545.1. NCBI lineage: Eukaryota > Metazoa > Arthropoda > Insecta > Lepidoptera > Papilionidae > Papilio > Papilio glaucus. The sequence goes on from JWHW01046980.1 coordinate 21,753, forward strand.
CACTGTGATGTTTGTATGTGAAAGTGATATTTTTTATGAAATCTGTATTGTGTGTATGTATTATAAATGTTTACGAAATGAATGATATTTTTTTGTTATTAAAACTGCGTGTATTAATATTTGATCTATCTTCAGTGTCGTGGCAACTGATATGAGTTGATATGGGCGTACAAACATTGTAGAATAATGTTTTCCTCAAGCCTCGGCGACACTCGATAGATTCCAATTAAATTGTAATCGTTAAATTCTTTCGCATCAATGCTTTTAGCAGAATTTATATATTTTTCTTCACAAATGATAATTATTCCTATAATTATGGAATCCTATATCGGAGTACAAGGAAATATTTTTTATCCAATACATCATTTTGTACTCACAAAATGATTATTTTAATTTTAACGCTTTTAAAAAAATAATGATTTAATTTTTGACGATTTAGTTAACTTAACGACGAAAATGAAAAATTGGGAAGTAGCCAAGGGAAAAGTTTTTATCACCTGCGCACATAATTGACGTGGTTTACAATTAATTAATGTAAGTCATTTACGTGAAGTGAAAATTTGCCATTTTTTTGTACAATAATGAAAGAATATGATATAAGTACAGTACATACATTTGTAAAAA
>JWHW01047003.1:65539-83652 GCA_000931545.1 Papilio glaucus
CGGCCGACACGACGGCAACTATCTTTGCAAAATATGTATTATAAGGCCGGCCGCCGCTCAATATTCAGTGGCATATAAAACCGGATTGGACTTTTTGATCAACCACCAAATATTCAGTGAGCCCGCTGTCTTACCTATAAATATATTATGAATTCCGGCTGCGGGAAGCTATCGCCCCACTAGGATATGATTGTGAATTGTGAGCGCCGGCATCTACTCACACCTTCCGACAAACGCGTCTTGTGTTATTTTACTTATTACTCTTGACATTTATTGCTCAATATATTATTTTGAATTAATTATCATGTCTAACCGCAGCTTGTGAATATTGCGTGCCCGTTTTGTTTGCGATATAACAGCGGTTTGCGCTCTACCAGCAGTTTGCGATCTACCAGCAGTGTGCGCTGTCCCAGCAATTTGCGCTCTCCCAGGAGCTTGCCCTCTTCCAGCAGTTCACGTAGTAGTAATATAGTTTTGGTTAAAAATATTCGCGTGGTGAATAAATAAATTTAAATATCATAACTAAACAAAACCTTACATCTATTAATAATATTTCTGATACTCGAGGCAAGAAGATAAAGTAATACAATGATTTGTAGAGAGAAACAAAGCTGGAAGCCCGCGGTCGAACGGCAACTTTGCATCGAGATCGATCGCCGGAGGGTCGGGGGAGGCCGGTGAGGAATGTCACATTAGGGAGTTTGCATGGGGTCACCGTAAGCCGTTTCCGATAAGGCGTCTCGGGCGCGCATCGCCGCTCGCCGCTCGCCGCTCGCCACACTGCACGCGGCCTGAATAATGCATCGGCCGCCGCCCGCACCCCAAATTGAAATTATTTTTCTATAACTCCGTAATGACTGTCTGCGTTCCGAAAGCTAATGCCCGTCATACTTCTTAACAATAACATGTAATCGCCTTTTAAATAAATTCACTCTCGTCCTCTTCATTTACAAATTGTTTATAGTTTTTAGGGTTCCTTGCCCAAAGGGTAAAACGGGACCCGATTACTAAAACCCAGCTGTCCGTCCATCTGTCTGTCTTTCCGTCTATAACCAAGCTGTATCTCATGAACCGTGATAGGTAGATAGAAGGAATTTTCACAGATGATGTATTTCACAACACAACAACAACAAATACTAGAAAACAGAATAAAATAAATATTTAAAGGAGCTCCCATACAACAAACGTGATTTTTTTATAATAGTACTGAACCCTTTGTGCGCGAGTCCGACTCGCACTTTCCAGGTTTCTTCCTTACTTTGATACCCATAACATTAGAGTTGGAATTAATATATGAACGAAAAGAAAGAACCAAAGCCCATGTCCGCTCATAAAAATCTAGATCTGCACACGATGGATATTAAACATATATAAGTTTTATGTTGATAGCAAAGTATACCGATATATGACTACCGGTTCGGTTTTCGAACATAGATTCAAGCTATATTGTCTTTAAATTTAAGAAAAACAATAATATACAATACAATTTATATACACATCATTCTATTTTACCAAGTACCTAGTGCAAACATGTCGGACAGAAGTCAGCTTCAAATTCCAACTGTAAATTTTTGCAGTAATAAACATTCTACTGCTTAAGAGATCCTTCTCGAAAACCTTTATTAAATATACCCGATCATTTTTTTATTACAGTTGTAATTTTAATTAGATGCAAGGAGGAAAAAGAAATGAAATCACTTGGCTGTAGGTACACTCTTTAAGGGATATTTAAAAAAAACGCTTTTTTATTATCACAAATTTACCTAAATATGAATTTTCTTACCCCTGACTTGATTGGTTCCCCCTTATAAACTTTTATTCTTAATTTAACCTTTCATAAGTCTTTCATTTTTGTGAGAAAAGGTAGTCTATGCACTTGACCAAGGACCAAAAATTAATTAAATTGGTGTTGACTTTCGTAACGTGACGTGTTCGGTCAGTTTCTTTGGCATTACCTAGTCGGGTCATAAGTTCAAAACCTTTTTTTTAAATTGGCGAATACTGGCCAAATATACTTCGACTAATTTTAAAAATGGAACGTTTGCGCTTTCCGAATATAAAAACTAAATTCATTTTCATTTATTACCAAATATGAAGTGGTCGAAGAAAGAAGCTAACACTGCGGTTTGTTTATCGCACTATCAAACTGTAGATTCAAGCTTCGAATATCGAAAGAGGTCCGGCCGACCTCGCATAGTTAAGACACCAGCGATTATTAAAGCAGTGAAGGCGCGAATCCAACGAAATCTTGTTCGTAAACAAAAAAATCTTAGCTCTTCAGATGGGGATAAGAAGAACCACGGTAAAAAGAGAGTTAAATGAAGACCTGGGACTACGAGCCTATCGTAAAAAGACAGTTGAACGAGCGTTTAAAAGCACAAGGACTTTTTTGAACGAGCGTTTAAAAAAATTGGAGATACCGCGCTTTGTTACAGCGGTAGAGGCGGGAAAAAATACCGCGAGTTTTTCTTTTCGGATGAAATAATTTTTTAATCGAAGAAAGTTACAATAAACAAAATGATAAGGTGTATGCTCACAGCAGTGAAAAAGCCGGCCCACGTATTCCAGGGTTCAGCGAGGGCATTATCCTTCGTAAATCATGGTTGGGCTTGGAGTCTCATATTCAGGCTTAACTGAGGTGTTTTTGTGTAAAAACTAGTGCCGTGTTACCAACATAGAGGAACCTCTTTCTCAAACAATGTTCGAAAACAGTGTTCGAAGACATTGGGTATTTAAACCCACTGGACTACAAGATATGGGAACATTTGGAGGAGAATCTCTGCACAAAACCTCATTAGAATTTGGAGTCTCTTCGAGCGTCTCTGGCATATGGCTAAGAGATTTTAAAATTAAAGCAATTCAATAAAGTTATCAGTATACATACGAGATTACAATTAATATAATGTTAAGCATACTGCGTCCACAATTAATTTTATTTTTTTGTTTTTATTTTCAATTACTCCAACGCCAGGAGCATAAAAACAATTAAATAATCAGACTAAGGAAATTAATTTACATGTACAATCTGGCAGTAATTCGTTATCGTTACATGTAGCAACTTTATTTGTTATGTTATACATACAACAATTTAACTAATATAAAATCCCATGATAGGAAGTTAGTATATATTTTATCTATAGATGTTATCAAAATGTATTGAAAAAATAACACAATAGGAAATTAAGTTAATTAAAATAATAAATGTTCTTGTTAAAAAAAGTAATATCTTCTAAAAGAACATCAATAAAATTAGCAATGTTTAGTTCAAGTTTATGACCGGGGCGGGAATTTGTAATGTACTCGGGACGAAGCCGGCGGCAGGCGCAGGCACCTGCACCGCCCTCAATCGATTAGGGCGCGCAAAAAGCCCTCACGCCGTCGCGAGATTGAGATCTCTTCTGGGCGCGCGTCTCCACATGATAAATAATGGCTCCCCGCTTTTTACACGTCGAGGGTGTCACGCAAAAAAATGAATAAGAAAATTTACCTAATGGCTGCGATTCTTTATACTCCGTCTCTATTGTCACAGAACAATACCGTAATGGAGGGATGACGTGAGCGGACTGCGCCGCTCCGGACATGTCGGTCTCATTGTGTGAAATTATATGCTACGTTGAACCAGAGACGCATTGTTCCTTTCCACACTACGGTTACTCAGGTCATCTTACCGTCCACACGTCCCAGTACACTTTGATGCTTCGACGTGATAGCCACTCTTGTCCGAAGATTATCTTTTGAGGTCAAGGGTTTCAGTTGGCCATGCATCAGGACAATTTAGTTTTTATGTCAGTTAGTACCTATTTCAAAAGCGTAATCGGCGTAGCTGTGATCCTAAGTTAAACTAACCAACCTCATATAGTTGAATGTCTCTGACAATAAAACTACTTTTAAAGACTTTTTTTGTAATTGTTATGTGTAGTTACGTATTTTCTGATGAGAATCTAACCAAACAACAATTTATTTACAAAAATTAAATGTTTCATTCATTCATTTTAATTTTTCACGACGAACAAACCACTTTATTTTTCGAAAATGTTTTAAAAATTGTCGTCAATTGTCGCTTAATTGACATTAACGTTTGAGGGGCTACGCTCGTTTTACGTGCTCATGTCATAATAGTTTTTTCAGATTCTCAGAAAGTTCAGGACGCTCAAACTAGCCTCATTCTCTCTTTTTCTTCTTCTAGCTTTTATCTTACTTGTTCTCGTGCTCTTTTTCAGTTTCCTTCATAAGATTTACGTGAACATTTGCAACTCCGATGTTTACGGACATTGTTGTCTACCTTAACAGCACATTTGTCGCGTGCAGCTCAAAACGCATCATCCTTGGTGGTGTACCCGAGTCTTATAGAATGGCGCGATATCAGCTATCTAACAGACAGCACAGATCATATCCACTTAGGTAGTATATGCTCTTTCGCCTGCACTTAAGAATTCACCAATTACCAAGACAAGGCGCTAATTTAAACATTGGCAGAGCCAGCGACAGCAGTAGTTGTAGCATTACTGATGGCTCGACCGCGGGTGCTTTCCCACGACCTTACAGACAACCGGCTTAACGTATTGATATACGCTTCTTCATTTCAGCAGTTTCCTGCAGTTTAATGAGGTGAGAACCCCCAATCCTCCTCCTTCTTTTTTGTTTCTTATCATCTTTTCCTTTTAAACCCCTCCCCGCCCGCTCCTCCTCTAAAGGCTAGCAACTCATGTACAGCTCAACTGGCTCCTGTAGTGTAAATCTGTCAGGGTAACAGCGGTCACCTAACATTAGGTTATCAGTTGCATGTTTTTTTCCTCTATCCGTGTTTTCCATAAAAACCCAATTGCATGAATTTTTACTACGCAGACCATCCTTTAGATGTGGGAAAATCTTTACATTATAGAATGATGACAAGTACTTAGTTTGGGATTTTTAAGTTACATTTTTGTAATATATGCTTTTATAATTTTTATTTTTTTTTAAATTTAAAAACAGAAACAAGGTAATACTTATAATAAAATTTCGCCAAACTGTTAGCACAGTTTGTTGGCGAAAAATGCAATCACTTAAATATACAATATAAAATAGCTATACTTATATACAATAAAGGAGAAAACAAAAAGCTAATAAGTGCGTAATCTAGTTTTATAATGAGCAATATTGTTAAAAAAAAGATAGAAATTAAATATGCAATATGTATTTCGTAGGTATTTAGTAGTTTTCTTTTTCATTTTGTTCTTCCATATATTTTTGGTGAGATATTCTTTAGGATCGTATGCATTAAACATCCGTGGCACCTCCGCGTCCTTTCACCATAATAATTTTACGCATTGGGTTCTTCGAACGGTTTACGAGCTGTCGTTCTCAGATTGCCATAAGTAAGTTTTTTGACCAAAAATTCATTTCTATTATACTGCTCAGTTGCTAACAAATATTTTAATTTTTCGTACACCAGCATGTATGTAATTTTTCATGTTTATTCATATGTAAATCATAAATTCTGTGTATAAATAATATTTATAGAATTTACTAAAAGTATTTAACCTCTCCATATGGCACCTATCCTAATACTAGAAATCAGATGCTTATGCTTTGTTTCCTTTGTTATGAATTTTTATTAACAATATTCTTATAAATCATATTATAAAGAAATATATTTGATTGTTTGTTTGTTCCAGATAAATTTCACTAACTACACACATACTTACATATATTACACATTTATGCATATAACTATTAGTGTAGTATAAAAAAATAATCATTTAAATACATCATTAAAAAATATATACAATACAATATCTGAATTACTATACACCACACAGTATAATAAGTAGTAGTTATAATAATAAAATTCATAAATATATAGATATACAAAAAATTATATCTGGTAATGAGCTAAAATTCTCCTTTAATAATGAACTTTTTAAAATAGTATAATTATTAAGCAGTTTACAATATGAGATAAAACAAATTATAAGTAAATGCAACCTGACAAATACACTTACTTACCAACAATATCATATCCAACAAATTGCAATCCAATTGCCCCGACATCACTAAAGCACCATTTAAATGTTTACACTTTATGCAAGAAATTTAACAAAACATTTTGAAAAGTAAAATACATTCCAAAAAGGTCCATCTATTCCCAGTGCTACTTTGAATAAAGCAGACAGGTTACTGAAGTAAAATACTAAAGGGTACTGCCGTAGTGAATGACTTTGGCTCCCACCGAGCGGAGAACGGGATTTTCTCTGGACGAATAAAATCAAAAACTCACAGAACATGCCCTGCTATTGGATAACAAACCCCATACCCTTTTGCGCCTGTGCTAAAAAACGAAAGGGTTAGAAAAGTCACCCCTTTTTTAAACACCCCAATGTTTGGCATCCCTTTCTTTGCCATTGAGACTCTTTAAAAACATATTAACCATTACAAATATATTTCAAAATACCAACAAAGGAAATAAATGTAACTGAACTTCTTTAAATTTCAACAAAGTAAATTTAATTATAAAAAAAGAATAAGCTCTCCTTACCATACTACCCTAATTATTTGATTACAGGTAAAAACAATTTAAATTGTTTGAATCCACTTTCCATCATAGCGTATTTACATCTGTTCACGTAACAGGTGGTGAGCTCATCGTCGTTTTAATGAGCTATAAGAGTATTTGTGTGCTTTAACATCTAATTAGTAAATTAGATATGGTAGTTAATAAACCTAATAGGAAGTATAAACATAAAATTTTTGACAGATATTGCAATTTTATGAATTATAACTTTATTAACAATGTTCTAATTAACAGTATACATAATTAAAACACTATTTTATACTAGATCCAGACGGATAAGCATTAAAATTAAAATATAACATCTTCTCTCCCGCGCTAAATATGTGAAATGTGTCTCGTTATACGCATTATAAGTAAAGTCTTTGACAGATTCATTCCTAATTTGTTAAACAACTGTTGCATTTTAAGAAATATGTTTAAATATATGTAATATTTGCTTGTAAAAAGTCCATACTCTTTTTAACTTAATCGTGGCACGATTAGATCGGACGAATAAATTGCCATCTGATTTAATCCATCTCAAATAAGCCCAATGACCGATGACAGAAATCAGTTGACACCACCAAACCAGCCAAAAGACTCTATTATGTTCTTGTCCTGATAATTTTAACATAATTTCGATATTCCTGGCGTTAGAAATAATTTGTACACTATCCGACTTCAAATTATAATATAATCTAGCATGTTGCAAGCAGTTAAAAGTCTACATTTTATGATATAATCTGTGCAACCTATGTGAAAGCTGTCAAAGCTATGACCTAAAGGTCTATGTCTATGCCATAAAAAAAAAAAAAAAGCTGTCAACGCTTTTTGTCATTTTAACTATTTTTTATTTATCTATAGATTAGTGATAGCTGGTATGTGTATATGGTGATAGGTTATAGCTTACGCCTCCTATAACCGATGTGATTTGTGTCACAAACTTATTCAATTAAGTTATAGTTCTAGTTTGGTTCGAGTCGAAGCTGTATTCATTTTAATTTAATTTCACAACAGCAATAAACAAATTACTATGACCCTGTATCATTTTGGAAACTGTCTCGCACTAGTGTATGCGCCATATCATATGGCTTACAAGTTTTCGGGAATGTAAGCCCTAATTAGATTATTAGTACAAAATAAATTATACTATCGATCAATAAATACGTGACTTTATTTCAGATCAGAATATGCTACGTTTTCAAAATGTGTATATGCAGGGGGTTTGTACATTTTCACTCAACTGTGTAAAATGTTACTACTTGCAACGTTCTTCCCAGATTCTGATAGTCAACTTAATGGAGAATACGATATTTTTTTGGTACGTAAATTTATGAAATTAATTTTAATTATACAATATCTTCTAGTGTTCCTAGTGTGAAATCAGGACCTAGAATTTCGTTTTTACTTGAGCAAGTCAGAACAAAAGCTTGGCCTTCAATCTTATTCAGTGTATAGACCAGTCAAGATGTTCTTACGCCTTGCCATTTGCCAGATAACTTTCCCATCATATTGTAATGAAATCAAATTTCATTGTGTTTAGCTACAAATACTTAACCCTACAGTTTCCATTACTGTAAAAAAAATCTAGTGGAGTGTGTATTTACAGATGCAATGTCCTTTTCTATGGTTAGAGGCAAACAAGCAAACAGCTCTGGTGGTGGTGTGATGATGGTACCAATAAACATCCACAATGGTTAGAACCACTGCCTTTTGTAGAAAAGAGATATGGTCAGGACAACTCACACATCAAAATGTATTGAGTCTGTTTGTACTCAGAAAACATTATATAGTTTATTTCACAAAAAGAAATCTTACCTTTTTATCATGCTGGCCGTACATTTGTTGAAATATGTAAAAGGTACATAAATACCTAGTTCCTTGTAATAAAGAATTTTTATTTTCATTTTTCAGGAGATCCTTAAAGCTACAGTAGATTTTGCAGACTTATTGGGACTGTACTTTGCATTAAACTCTGTACCTGGTAAGGGTCATGCAAAGATTCTGACATCTGCAATAGGTTGGGCAAGTGCAGAGGTGAGCTATAATTGATTGTATAACAATCTTCCAATAAGAGATTTCATTATGATACATAAGGAACAATAAATAAGATTAGTGAAATCATTGGATGTTTATTTAATCGTTAAGAGGTATGCCATTAATTTTGGAAAACAATATCAGCAAAATGGTGGCATGGATTCGACTAATAAGCAATATTCCTTTGTATGTTTAGCTATGTTTGCAGGTCCTTATTCTTTTCATGAAATTTTCTATCATCAATTTGCAGCTCTGCGATAACTTCACAAATTCCATCTTTAAGATCTTGAATTGCTCATGGACAATGTGCCCCAAGGAAGTCTAAATGTGTTAAATCACAAGATTTCAGTGGACAATTGTGATTGCCTCTGTGCAAAATCACATGGTCAGAAAACTTTTCATGTAAACGAGTAACAGTATTGTTACTTGTGTACCACATAGCAGCACCTTGTTGAAAATAAATTTGGTCCACATCAATATCACCAAAACCACCAAGACCGAAAACCAAATGTAACTGGTGTAGTTAAAGAATGGAGTTTTTTGTTAGGATGGAGAGGATTTTCAATAATAATTCTTGTCTACCAAGATCTTGAGATTTAACACCTTTAGACTTTTCGCTTTGGATCTATGTGTTGAATAAAGTCTGTGCCAATGACCTACAGTTGATTTTAGACCTCAAAAATGGAATTCGTGAAGATATTGAGGATATAGAGCTGCAAATGTGTAAATTGATGATGGGAAATTTCAGGAAAAGAATAAGGACCGGACATCATCGCTGTGGTGGCCATTTGACTGATATTGTTTTACATTATTGATGGCATACCCTCCTCTTTACAATTAAATTAACATTCAATGATTTTGCATTAGTAATACTTGTTCATATCAAAATAAAACCTCTTAGTGTGCAGAGTTAAAAGTTTTCAATGATATAAATATTTAGTTAATTTTAATAAATCTCAATCTTGTGTTTCCTTGTTCACTTTAAATAGTCCCACCCCATTTTGATACCTTTGACCTGTAATTCAGCTTTTCTTAGTTTACACATTTTTAAGACACATGATAGATAAAAGAAGGTTTCCACTAAACATATCTCTGTAACTAAACAAGTTTCTAAAAAAGTACTAGTCTATCTCTTGGGTTGTCATAAAAGGTGACTATCAAGGGGCAGCGAGAAAGGTAGCAGTGTCTTGCGTAATGAAACATCTGGTCACCATACTGTGCCAAGCATGGTGGATTTTAACCACTGCTTGAACAGGCCATGGTTCACCACTAGTTATAAATGGTTATCGGTGGACATTTTGTAAGAAAAATTATGTATTTAGAAAAAAACATATAATTAGTGTGAGTGAAAGTTGAAATTAATTGTGATGATTTTAGGCTTTTTTGTTTACTTTAAAATAAAAGGGAATAAAAACCAAGGTTAATGTGTAAAACATCGAATTTTGCATCTTAACAATGCAGAACTAATTGACCAAGTCAGGATAGATATAAAACGAAATAATAAACTATAAATATTGTTTGTTTTAGGTGGTGGTCACTCGCAGTGTGTTGCTTTGGGTCGGTGCCCGTGGTTCGGAGTTTGATTGGCGCTACGTCCGCTCGTGCGCCGAGTCCAACGTAGCTCTGCTGCAACACGCTGCCACTGCCGCACTCGTGTGGTTGTGGTCTAGGAGCGACCTGCCCCGCAAACACACCCCACTGGTTGTCACCCTGTTAGCCCTCACTCCATACAGAATGCTCTTGGAGGATGCTATAGCATCTATTCTATCCTTGAGTGCTTGGTCTTTATTGGCCTTACGTGCAATACATGCCTCGGCCATCGGTCTTACGGCGTTAGCAATGTATGCAGTTTTGGCACAACAGATCGGTATATAAAGTCTTATGTGAAAATGTTAGCATATGTGTAGAAATGAGACTTGTTATTGATATTTCTATTTATTATTTAATTTTTTTGAATGGATGTGATAAAGAATTTGGATTCAAACCATTGTTTTTCTTTAGAAATCATATTTACAGAAGTTTGGATTATTTGTAAATTAACCCATCTGTTTGTTGTTAATTGTTGATATCAGAAAAAAATCAAGTGTCAGTTCACACGCGATAGAAGTGAAACTGTATTTTGGTTAATTGGTGATAGATTGAGACTTTATAACTTTAAGCAATAAAAAGATTTTTGAGATCAGCATTTGCATTATGCAGGCAGTAAACAGAATGACACAGAGCGATTTTGACTACAGTTTTCACGGCCGGCTACCGTTTTTTTTTTATAATCTAATATTTCATACACACGCCCGACGAAGGAATAATTATTAATACTTATTCAGTATCGTTGTAAAATGGCGGATGATATTTTTTTCAGAACTCCCTACATATAAGTATTAAATGAAAGGAAGGGTTTGACTAGTATAGAATAGAATACGCAATGAAAACATATGAAAATCCGATATGGCCGCCAGCAAAATATTTTTTGTTCACAACAGAATAAGTAATTCATTTTATGATTTTTTTTAAGTTAAAAGATTTTCAGTCAGTCAACACACCCATCTCCGCATCATTGATCAAATAAAAAAATAAAATCGTAGGGCGTATCGTAACCGGTGCAACGAATGTACTTGCATAGAGCAGCGATGAGATCTATCGGAGAGGTGGGCGGCGCGGTACGCGGCCCCCGATCTAGCTTAGTTTGCGCACTCAAACTACGGGTCGATACGCCGCAAGAATCTTTAAATGAATAAATCAGTTTATTTAGAATAATAGAACTAATAAATAAATAATTTAGTAAGATTTTTCATCCGAATGCGAATGTAAAATGTAATGTACATAAATAAACTTAATAATCAAAAACTAAAAACCTCTAAAAATAAAGTGTCACGTAAATATTTAGCAGTGCAACACACGTTAATGTGATTGAATCGATGGATTAGATACACTCGTACTTGTAAAAAAATTATTATGATTATCATAATAATAAAACAGCCTTTTTTTAGTATTTTTCCCCACTGCACTGACACAGGCCTCCTCTCCGAGAGAAGAATATTATAACATAACAATTAATTTCATTTCATTTTTAGGGTTCCGTACCTAAAGGGTAAAACGGGACCCTAATTCTAAGATATCACTGTATTTCTGTCTGTCCCTCTGTCGCCAGGCTGTATCTAATGAACCGTGATAGACGGTTGGAATTTTCAGACATAATGTATTTCTGTTGCCGCTATAACAACGAATACTAAAAACAGAACAGAAGAAGAAACAGGATGAAATAAATATTTAAGGGGACTCCCATACAACAAACGTGATTATTTATAGATAATGCTACGGAACCCTTCGTGCGCGAGTCCGACTCGCACTTGGCCGGTTTTTCTTTTTTGACAACCCTGCTATATTTGCGAGTGTGAATACACGTGCGGCATCGCCCGCAATCAAAGGCGTTGCCCAATTGTGTGATCGTTTAAACTGTGATAATTTTCATTGAAATCTGTCGCCGTTCGTGACTTCACGCGAATGAACGAGATCTAACGATTTAAAGATAATATACGATTATATAATAATAAACGATTTTTATTTGTTTATTTATTTTGGACATAGATAACTTGGGGTAAATCGTTATACTATCGACTTAAGAAACTGTGGTCTTCCGTTATAGGTACACATTATTTCTGTACACCTGTGCAGATTCCAACCGTAAAATGTATATGTTTAGCATTTTAATTCACACCGAATAAAAATGATAATTGTTACTGGGGAAATTTTCTATAACCTGGCAACATCATTGTATTTTTCGTGCATCGCTCAACTCATGTCAGAATCCGATCTAATCTATAATTCCTTATGTTAGTTTATTTTCGATTTCTAATATTTTGATTTGGGGAAGTTGGGCCTTAATTTTGTTTTCAAACTAATAAATAACAGTAATCGGTATCGTATGTTTACACACTTAAACATACATGAGTGAGTGTCTTTATTTGTTGTAAGTTTATGTGTAACTTCTAGTGTTTGGAGGTGGAATTTAAGATTACAAATTATTTGTTTTGATTTAACTGTACTCAAGTTTTCCTCTTGATGTTGATAAACCTCCGTAGGTGAATTAGTCTGATAACTGGTGAGGTTTTCGTTATGTCAGTAAACAATTCATACTAAAAAAGCGTAATTGGGCGCTATGTTATATTTAGTGTGTTCAGCATGCATTATTTTACATTGCGTGAACGCAGAGTACACAGTACGATGCAACAACGACACGAATATAAATAGCACGAACATTGTGACGTTGGAGCCTTCTCCAGATAATGTAAAGGGTCGATATGTTATGTTGTGGTGTACGGAAGCTAACGAGAATGTTACCAAATGGCAGTTTTTCATCGATTTCAATGCAAACCGCAAGCCTGACCGATGTAAACATTATGATGTGAAGCACCCTGTACATTTTAAAAGCACTCACTCTCACTTAAATCAAGATGTTAATGTAAATACTAACTGTTCTCATGTAAGTATTAATAATACTGCGTGGTAAACCTATAATTTCCAAAGACATGTGTATAGGAAGGAAGTCTTTTACAAAACTTCACTGTAACTAGAACTATATATACAAGAGGTGCCCAACACTTGCCTCCAAAGTCTAACTCTCACCACTGGAATTGGACTAAAAAATTTAAAACTAACAAAAATGTTAGTTGTTTAAACTTACAAAAATAGAAAGTATGAAGTGAATTATCGATAATGAAATTACCGCATAACCATTTTCAGTTACGTTTTGATCTATTGGACACAAGTCAATAGTTGATTGTATTATAAATTCTATGTGTATTGGAGTCTACACTACAGATGGTTTTAGTATAATCATAGGTATGATTATTGTTAATATCAAAGCTTATTATTGTTCAATTTTTGAATGTTAGTCCATTAAGAGTTCATAATCATGGATTTGTTTTCTGTTTAAATAAAAGAAATTATTTTCTATTTCTTAAAATGGATAAGTCCTTCCTACACTATGTATAACTAATTTAAAATAATTAATTTGAAATATAAGAACAATATTCCACAGGTCTGTTTCTCAACATCAATCGACCTAATATTTGAATCGTGCTACGCCATAAGGAATGAACTTATTACTAGAGATGGGCAAACTGAAGTGAAGAACATCTCTATGATCTATATTACAAATGACTTCAAAAACATCAGCTCTCTGAAAGAGAGCAGGCCCCTTTTCGAATATGTTGAATATGAGTAAGTATAATGATGTCCAAGTTTAAGTTTAAACAGTGAGAAGGTGGGAGCTACATAACAGCAACTCTATGATTTGACAGTTGGATAGGACATGAATCAAGTTTAAATATTTAAATAATAAGAAAACCATATCAATACAAAATGAGATTCATCCTTAAAGTAATGACATTAAGGATAACAAAACTAATAAGCAGTGGTGTAGCAGTGTGCACAGCTTCCATCTTGGTGCTGCACAAACAGTGGCAAGCGATGCACCAGCTTCCTTTAAAAATAGGACCACCCCACCAAATATTTGTATTTAGCACTATGTAGTGATTTAGATTTTAAATGATATGTGAAGACTTATTTCATATTTGGACTGTTATATTTTTACAGTGGTAGAGCCCGCAACAATAACATTAGTTCCAAGAATGGGCTGGCTCGACCGGTGAAATACCACGACGTCACAGAAGACAGGTGTGAAGTAGAAGTATTCAGCATTTTGTCTGATGAGTAACATGCTGGAAGCCTAATTTTAGTCCTCTTCCCTTTCTCATCCATTTCTAATAAGGAAAGGATGGGAAGGGAAAGAGAATTTGAGGACTGAGGAGGGGATTGACAGGGAATGGAAATATCCTTTTTTCTGTTTATCCCCTCCTTTGTCTATTAAAGGTACGCAATGCATCTGCAACTCATTAGGTTGTTGCAGATGCCTATGGGTAGCAGTATTTATTGCAAGAGCCGCTTGTTCGCTTGCCACTTTATTCTATTTAAAAATTGACATTGATTATTTTGCATTGAACTCTAACCAGGATGATGCAGTGACCCAAAGTGGATGTTGACCTCCTACAATAAGAGTTACCAGTTTTCTTTTGGCATTTTTTTCACTAGTCAAAGTTATTTAAAATGATGTATAGTGTCTTTAGAATACTATATTTGATGATGCAATATCCACATTGTATTTTGTATAATTTTCAGTTTTAAATGTAATTAGATACACCGAGTTGATATTTTTTTAAACATGTCGAAATTTTAACAAAAGCTTTACTCTCAATTCTTGTTTCCAGTTAATCAAGTGGTAGATTTACATGACTGTCTTCGTTTATTTTGATGCATGCAGCATTTAAATATAAGTTTCTTTATGCTGGAATAAAAAGAATAGAATGCAGCCACAGTAACTTGATTATGGTTTATTTTTCATAATTTCAGTGACTATGTGTCAACTATGTTTATTCTTTCTTCCGTGCCGGCAGTCAACTATACGGTGGAAGTTATCAAACTCAACACCACTGCATCAGAGGTAATTAGCTTCTTAATAATACCAGGCTATGTAATTGAATAGCAAATGAGAAAAAGTGGAACAATTAGCTTTGTTAAGATTTTAGCTGACCAACTAACAATACTGGCTCATTGTTTTTTCCATATATTTTATTAAAAATGAAACTTGTATGGGGGCAATATGTAAATAAATAAATATGCGCTCACGCCCGTAACCCAGAGGGATAGGCAGAGACCACGGATTTCCATTTGGCACAATCGTGACACACCTCTCTCGCTTCTTCTACATTCATACATCTACGCTTACATGCTCGTCGGTTATGGGTGCTCCTTATATCGCCATTTTTTAGTTAACCGCTAATCTGATCGATATCAGTTTTCCTGGGGCGTCCCCTACCAACACTGCCACTCACTTTTGCAACATTTCTCAATTCTAGTCACAACATCCACTTTTAAGCCTCACTTGTCCCTTATAACGCTATTTTTAATCCTATTATTCAACGTCACGCCTAACATAATTCTTAAGGATCGCATCTCAACGGCATTACCTCTACTAGCATGCTTTTCCTGACAAACCCAGCTTTCACTAGCAATATGTATTTGGATCTTATCTATCTATCTGAGATAAATTGAAGCATTTTAAGTAAAATCTTACTTAAAATGCTTCAATTTATCTCTCACTTTCTCTTTCTCTCTCTCTTAAAAAAGAGGGACTCTTTTTATATTAAATCAAACAATTTCTATATTTATTGAAATGTGCTCCAATTTGTCTGGCTTTCTGTATACCAGTTGTAAATTACCTTCTCCATTTTATATTCATTTTTTTTACAAATTTATCTACAACCTGTGAACTCACTCTCTGGAGTCGCATTAAGCCGTAATAACTTACTAACTGTAGAATAAAAAGGCAGGGTGGGTGATAGAGAGACAGATGGATGATGAGTGAAGTGGTTTGTACAAGTTCGAGCCAGACCAATTCATTCACGACGCACACAAATTATCGCTCGTTTGATAAATCCATGCGACTTGATCTTTCCTAGCACAGCTATTTGATAACCTTTATTTAATTGATGTAATTATCCAGACATAGAACATGCGAAGCACACATTTATGTGACGCAATTTATATACAGAATAGTATACATATGCGTGTCCTTGTAAGTATGCAAACACTCACAAGTATTAATCGTGTAGTTTTTCGTTTTATTATCTTGTGGAATGCCGTTTTCCTTGTTGTAAAAAAATCAAACATTAAATTATAATATTATATAATCATAGATGCTTAGACTGAATGATATGGTAAGGCAGACATATTAGTGGACCCGTGGTGAAGTTCGTTACAATCTGGCTTTAAATTATCGGCAGGGTGTGGACGTGACGGAGAACTGCACGAGCGAGCTGTATAAAGTGTCGTGCCGGCTGTACGTGCCGCCCGGCAGCTACCAGCTGTGGCTGAAACACAACGCGCCCTGGATGTATGGCGACGTCGCTAACTCAATCACCAACGCCTACTTCAGTGAGTCGTGCATACATACCTTGTTGTAAACAAACAAACCTCATTTACCATACACTTTTTATATCATCATCGGAAATGTTATAATTTTGTAGAAATCGTGAGATACGGTGGAGTGCAACTGTGTAATATGGATAGCTCCTTACAGTCCAGCAGGGACCGATTTTGATGAAATTATTTGTTTTTGTAAGTAGGTCCCGTGATGTTTGAGATTAACGATGTGGCCTCGTAGGTGGCACAGCCATCGATTTGGAGATTTTATTTTTTGATGAACAATAAAATTCAAAAAAAATTCACTGTAACGGTTACCTGTACCTTATACGAGGCGAGCCATCGAGTATGTGTTACAAGTATCTTCTTTAAGATATAATAATAAAAGATCAGCCCTTTTTTATTATGTTTCCCCACTGCGGGGACACAGGCCTCCTCTCAAATCCACCACGCTGGCCCAGTGCGGATTGGTGGATGTCACATGTCTTCGATTTTGGTGGTCTAACGGACGAATACTGAAACCTCAATTAAATATTTAACAGCGTCTTAAATGTTCGAATCACGCTTAAACTCGAAATTCGTATTCTCAAACGTCAGTTATATCTTAAATTTAATAGTTAGTCAAATGTAGTACTGTCGTCAACCAACGCCATTTTTCCGCTAAAAGAACTCTAAGAGGGTAGTCGCGAGTACTCATAAGTCTGCTTTGAATAAACTATTTAAAACATTTTTGTTATTAAAGAGTAAATGACTGGTCAGATGAGCATGCACTCAATTGTCTTTAGTAGCGTTTGTGTAAACCAAAAAAAATGATATTTCTTAAATTTGAGTGGCCATCAAATGAGAACAGATTTGAATGACGTTCCAGTATTCGGCCATAAGACATACCGGTTTCCTCACCATGTTTTCATTCACCGTTTTCGGATGATGAAATAAATTGCACAAAGTAAAGCGCCTGCCCGGTTCGAACCCGCGACCTACAGCACGTAAGTCGGGACGTAAAGCACTGCGGCACTACAACTCCAAATATATTAAAGGCGATAACTATAGATTTCAAAACAATGGGTGACTGTTGTTCTGGATGCATATGAAATCTACTACAGACACCAACTCGGCCCAACCTAAAGTGGTAACTGACTAAAACTCTTTCTCTCTCAAGCTCTTATTAATGCTGAAACTTAAATTGAATGATATCGTAGCGACCGATGACCGAACCCACGAGTAACACACTATTAATAGCATCGCTGATGGCAGATCATAGCAACGAGCCGCCCGTGATTGTGTCGACCGAGAGCGGAGGCGCGCTGCGCTGGGGGCTCGCGGCCGCCGGCGCGGCGCTGGCTCTGTGCATACTGGCCTTGTTGCTGCACCATCGCCGCACCCCCAAGACCACGTATGTACACCTCTCACCGATTCACTTATATACGAGACTTAACATGATTGTAGTAGCAGTAGATGTCCAATTTGCAATTTTCATATTGTGCGGTTGCAGGAAAGAGGCGCAGAATGTGGAGATGGCGGGCGCGGGGGAGAACGGGGGTGAGGGAGACGGCGTGCGCGTGCT
>JWHW01047003.1:83969-97521 GCA_000931545.1 Papilio glaucus
CCTGCTAGACTACGTTACAGAGAACCCCGACTACCTCAACGATGAACTCATCTTCCTGTGATGCGGCGACGACCGCCCGCGAGTCGCGCTCATCGCGCTCATCGCTTATCGCAATGAATCTTGTTAATGTTTAAGTGTACAGCATAATATTTGTCTTATGGCACGTTGGTGTAGGTAACATGTGGCTTTTAAATCAATAGGCTTCCGCACGATATACAATAGCGCGTTGGATGCACAAGCTGACATCTCAGCTGGACGCTGCGACAGTTAACATTTGTCGTATCCAAACTTAACTCAAAGTCCAAGGACTTTTATGTTCCTTCTTTAAATAGTTTCTATGAATAACATTTTGTTGTCAAATATTTTTCGTGATCTCTTACGTCTATATACTAAATACTAAGATTCTCATTTCATTAGAGAAAAGGTTATTGTAACTTTTATCAAAGTTAAATATGGTGGAGAGCAAGCGCAGCACGAACGTGTTGTATTGCTGTCAATTTCGGTCCATCCAATCTCAATGTTATATTGCGCTGCTCGGGCCTCCAGTTGTCTTTTGCAGCGGACAGCGACGAGCGTTTCTATGTAACAATTTCAAACACATCTCATAGCTTAAGTTTATACACAGAGCGATGATTTGATTCACGTTTGATTACTTCTCGTGCGCTGCACCACCCCCGCCGTGACGTAACGTGACGTAGTATCGACCGTGCCCGCTGCCGACGACGTATGTTGACCGGCCCATCGTACATGATGTATGTAGAATCCTTTGAGCTCGTTTCTCCGGACAAGGCATAAGCTCTCAATTAAATATCTCGGTAAGTTAACAATTTAGCATTGTATAATTTGTGTTTAATAGTAAAGAAACAAAGTCCATACTGATCGTGCCTTATAATGTAATCGAATGTTGTTATTAAAATGTATAAATCTTGTTATATTAAATATTATACATTGTTAAATGTAATACCCATATACAAGTGTTGAAGGATTTAACGTAGGTACGTCTCTTGACGCCGCCGCAGCCTCCGAATTGAACTCTCCCACCGGCGGCCGGGCCACAGATAAACATGTTGATGACACTTGTATTTATATCATGTTGTTGATGAGTTGTTGATGACGTAAATATATACCAGCGAAGCCAACGCTGCGCTGTCTTGCCTGCTATGAGCGGGTTCAGATAATGTTTTAGAAGTATATCTAATATATTTGTATATATAGAACTCGACCGCAGTGCTAATTTTCTAGTCTAATTTTTAGTCTAAAGTCAGGTTTAATTTCGTCAAAATCGATTCGGCCGTTTTAAGGAGTTCATTCAAACACACACTCATCTAATGTAATATACATTTAAACTAACACATATCTGTTGGTTGTGCTGTGACCGTCAGACAAACAGTTTTTACGTTTTATATAAGTACAGTCAACAATTACACCTAACACAGGTGTAACAGTAACCTCAGTTACGTTTGTAACGACTTTGTGTGTGTTTAAGTAAGAAAAGATATGTAAGCTGTTGCTTATTTTTATCTGTTAATTTTTGTACGCACAAAATAATGTACATAGTGTACGATTTATGTACGGAATATGTCTCTGGGGATTCTTACATTTACCTTTGTATTGAATTTAATAAAAGGATAAACCCCCCCCAACCCGTGCTGTACTATACAACTGATGCTGACAACTGAATATACTGTATACCATAGAGTATATTCAGTTGTCTATGACATTCTAGAGTCTTTTAACTGTTGTACATATTGTTGTTTAGAGTGTAAGCTTATCTGTGGTCGCTGGAGACGTGCGCGAACGCTGTCCTGTGTCTGTGTCGTTATGTTTTATAATAAATGTTGCTTTGTTGTACACTTGAACGTTCCTTGTACAATGTCCACAGAAACCCCGCAACCCCTCCTGTCCTAATTATATATATTTTTTAAAGAGGTAAGGCATATATATTTTTTTCTGTCTTCTACCACGGCAACAGTGGCCCAAGACAACATATGTATCTGTTGCACTGCAGAGCCGGCTCGACCGGTGCGTTTCGTCTGATGAGTGAGGAGCCGGAGACCTGATATTATTACTCTCCCCTTCCTATCATTTTGCAATAAGTAGTATAATGGGTAAGGGAAGACGATCTCACAGGGGAGGGATGGATAGTAAAAGGAAATATCTTTTTTTCTCTTTATCCCGTTCTCGGTCCCTTCACAGTCCCTTTCTCCTCCTCCTCCCCCTCCCCGACCTTAAATAAAGTCTGACAACGCATCTGTAGCTCTTGACAGTGGATTCGTCGTTTGGGCAGCGATGGTCACAAGACACCCGGTGACCCGCTTGCTCGTTTGTCTACTACTAAGAAAAAAATAACCAAGCGAATTCTCAATTGTAAGTCAATTATTACAATTCTCGGTTTCTGAGAGGCTGGTCAAAGGAAAAATTTGCTAACTAACTGTCAAATACCCGATCAAATGTCATTTGAGTCGCTAGAAGTACGATCAGAGCCTTTTGTTTTCTTATACAAACAGAACTTGGGCGTAAAACGCCATCTGATCAGCGCCTGTTATGTCTTCTGAAATATCGTGGGCGTGGGAATAATTAAATGCTCCCCCTTCTCCCCGGCATTTTCCCCACTGTTTTATGTGAGTACGACCGCATTCCAAACTGTAATAGGTATTGGCTATAGTATTTTTGACAACCGGCCGCCTGCCTGACTCATCCTCCTAGTAGACTCGAAAATAATTCACTAATATTTCTTTTTAACTATTTAACGGTTCACGATAATAGTCGGATGGCGGATTCGAACCCATGACCCTGTTGTGCACGTGTCTCAGTCCCTACCCTTATCCATTAGGCTATTGGCACTTGTTGAAAAGACAACAAGAAAACATTTTACGAGACGATTGTTGACGAAAACCGAAACACATGATGTGATGAATGTTAATGTTCACACAATCTGTCGTTTTTTTTTTAAATTAACTATTACTCGCAATTAGTAATTTTGTATAAAAATTCTAGCTTATTAATGGTAAATGGCCTCATCGTTTTCTTTTAAACCTACTAAAAAATCACTCTTCCATATACCTATTACCTACCATAACGCGGTAGGCGCCAGACCGTTTTGCAGACTGCGAGACGGTAGAGAAGACCCGAGATGATGGTGAGTTGCCTCTAAGGTCTTCGTGTAGAGGAAAGATATCGATGATTGAATTGTCAGCGCGGCGACCGCTGTCCGCGCCGACCGGCCCCACCGGCCACAGACACAAGCCCAAATATGTTATGATGTTAACTATGAAAGAATTATCAAAATGTTTTGTTTAGGAATAAAACAATATTACAGATTATGTCAGCAACCCGCGATGTCGAGTGGTCTCTGTTAATCACACGAACTCTGCGTTATGAAACTTATGGAATAGGTACAAAGGTTCCTTTGATAATAAATATCGTTAGCTATTTTTCTTTTCATTGTATGAATCCGTAGACAAAGTCATATGTAAACTATTATTGTATGTTAGAATCGTGATCACAATACCGACGAATGTGTGAGCCGGCGCGGCGTGTGTGTGCCCGTGCCGCCGTGTCCACAGGTTTGTAACATGCGCAACTTTTATCAGCGGCACACTATCAGGCCGCGGTTATGTAACCGAAGCGTGCACCGCCGCCGTCCCTGTCGCGCCCGCGGCCGCCGGCCGGCGCGCGGCGAGCGAGCGGGACGCGCGATGTTGCATTAAATTTCGATCCTATTCTGTAATGTTTTGTCCAATCGCGACCGATCTTTGCGTGTTCCGGTTCTTTGTCATCAATGGATCGCCGGCCGAATCTATTTTCGAGTGCCACTCGAAAAGCTTTTACTCTATATTTGGGCTATCTCGAGTCCCCTGAAAAACTTTAGTAGACGTCAACGGATAAAACCCTTCTGTACACCGACAAATTTAAGTCGAAAGAGCAGTATTTAACGCGAACGCTCATAAGCCCTTTCGGCATTAATGGGTGGTGCCCACTTCAGCTGACTGCGTCGTACGCAAGGCTACTCCGACAAGACTAGTAGTAGTCCGGCGTCCGAGGCGAGCGGTCGGTGTCGGTTCGGGCGAGTGATATGCGGATATGTTATTCGGGTTTAAAATGTTTTTGGAACGTTCGCCGTAGGCGTGTTACCGTTCGCTTAGCGTAATATTCGTGGCAGTATCGCGAGTTGAGTGCGTGCCGCGTCGCGCGGCGCTGTAGGTGCCGCGGCGGACGACCGGAGCGAGCCGAGGCTCAATAATGCTCAAATTTCTGACTCACAAGCTGCGAACGCATTCTTTGAATGAGGAGAACGTTTCCGAGAAGGTGGGTGTTGGCACCGAGCGGCCGGCTTCGCGCCGCGAAGGTCACGCCGGCACACCGCCACCAGAAAATGGCCGCCCGCTCCGCGAGAACAAAGGAGCGGAACGATCGCCGGATCTCGGCGCGCTATTCGATCTCGTCGCGAGCCGAATTTGTCAAATATGATTTCCTAACGACTAAAGAACGTTCAACGAGATCGATAGCTCCGAATGATGAATGCGGGCGAAGTAAAACGGCAGTGTGCACCGGCGACCGGACGATTGATCGGCTTTCGAGTTGAGCTGGTCCGCTTGTTGTTGCAGGTGGAGGAGCACGACTCCGGCACCGAGTCGGACGACGAGGCCGAGCGCGCCGAGTGCGCCCAGTGCGCCGACACCGGTGAGTGCCGCTTCTCCCTTCTTCCTATACTTTTCTCGATGCACGGGTGATTGTAACGACACATGGAACCGGCACGCCACTAAACAAACGCGATGTCAGCACACACAGGCGCACGATCGCGCCACTTATTAGAATCGTATTAGCACAGCCGGCCGGCGGCTCGCCTATTGTCGACGTGCGATACTTGTTTATTTTCATCGGAACCGGTCTTTATCCAATATTACGGCTGCGTTTCGGTTATGTATTAAGTTTGTGTTTATTATGCGACATTTTCTTTGTTCCTCGTGCATGACCTTGGCTCGCGACCTTGAACCTATCGCGTCATTGCTGGTACACACGGGCGTGGAGCAGGCAGGCGGCGGTGGGCCGGTCGGTCGGGAAACGCAGAAGTTTCGGGAAGCTGCACCGGCCAGCGGACCCCCCTTCCCCGGCGGCCTGCGCTCTCAACATACCCTCTGTTAGCGCTTCTCTCGTAGTATGCTGTCGTTCGTCGTGGACGTGTGGTGGCCATGACACATACAAATATGTAAAATACTAGTAGCTAACAGATAAAAGAGATCTTTTCCAAACATTTTTTTTCTTGCTCATGTTACACTTCTATTCCAAACGCTACTTATACTTACAATCAGGTTCACGAGTTGAGATTTACGTGTGGTAACTCGGTATACATAATTAGATTTTTTATTTATTTTTTATCTCCTGCCTCGTTAGTATGGTCTGGATATGAATTACGCGTCTCAATTCTTGGTCTTCGAGAGTTAATTGAAAGTATCCACATAGAATCAATTATTCGGTTGAAGATAATTTATCCTCTAAACGTCTTTTTCTTTCCCTTTTTTTGGGAAAATTACTTTTACTCCTAGAGAAGAGTAGTAAACACGCGAAAATAATTAAAAGTTAATGCAACGTTAAAATAAATATAAATACTTTTAAAACAAACTACTACAAATTCATTTTTATTTTTAGGTTCAAACAAAATAGACACAACTTCAGTCTAATGTGCCATAGAGGACCGCGTGTCGATCCTAACCAGTTTTAATAAGAATCAGTTTTCGAATTCCTGTGTACACTTACCTGTCTCATTTAAGACCCCAACATAAATATTGAATAAACGCTACCGTCGTAACACAAAAGGGTAGGAAGAGGTTAAATATTTCGAGAACGATCCTGGCACACCTCTCTTACTTCGTGTACATTCTCATTAAATATTCTTAAAACTGCCTTTCTTTAGATCTGGTCTATCATTAAACTGGTTTCTCTAGTCCCTCTTTCTCATTCCACTCTTCATTTATCTATTCAACACATAGTCCTCTTTTAAACCAAACTTTTCTTATTGTGTTCGTAAGAAGTACCAACGTCTCTGTTTTATACTGTTTGGACTTCTTAACAAATATGACATTCGATTACTAGTGTGACCAGTATGACCTAAATTGCAATGGAAATATCGTTAATTCCAAATCGACGGTTTGGTGGTCAATACTTGTTTAAAATTATAAAGACGTGATGTTCAAACTAATGTTGTTGACTGTTTGAATTTATCAATAATTTCGTATTAAAGTCGTCGCATAGTTTAGTCGGCCTATATGTCAACCTTGCTCAGATGAACTGGGCTCCCAATATGCACGCCGCGTTGCTTGTGCTGTGCGCAATGTTTTAAACTTGAAGCAATATAACGTCCATTACAACAATTGGAGAAAGATTTATCAAGATTTATATAAATTACTAGAGGTTTCTTGAATGCTCGCAGCAAGGTCATCGACCGGCGCTGGATTTGATCGTGCGCTCTCAGTAGGCCTAAATTGCACAAAAAATGGATCGGATTTTTCGTCCGTGTGGTATAAAAATGGAAGGAATATAACTTAAGTACTCACAAGTTACATTTACAGTAATTTTAGTAGGTAATTTTTACAATGGCGTTGCTTACCACAGACAAGTGTAGTACAAAAATAAGTTTAAATTAATTACTCTCAAGTGGATTTAACGCAATAGAGCCACTAGTAATCTCGAGTTGTATCCCGAAAACCCCAGCTTACACTAATTATATATCCTACTTGTAGACGTACTCGCCACGTCAACAAGTAGGATTGGCGAATGGAAGGCCACCGAATTCTCGTTGTCGCGCCCCGCGCCGCCCCGCGCCGCCTCGCGTAGCAATGATTCAAGGGATTTCGAAATCTAGATTTAGGAAAGTTAAACGTACCATGGAGTTAACGACGTATTAGGCAGCACGGCCTCTGCACCTTGATTTATTAAGAACTTTGGTTGGTAGTTTCATAAATTGCCGTTTGTCATGCTGTCTCGTGTTGAAAACTACGCTTAAGATTTGCACCGAGCCATCGTAATAGCACGCGGTTGTTGGGGAAGTACCTGTTACAGAGCAGTAAAGTATTACTGCCTCTCGGTGTCAATGACTCAGGAGTATAGTGAAGGTACTGGACTGAGGCTCGCCGGGACGCTCTTCGTCTTACATCAGGTTAAAGTCTGGCTCGTGTCGCGGTCGTATCGCACATGCGAGTATACTATGCAGATACAGTAGGCGCGCAGGGCGGCCTTTCGAGAACTCTATCGATATTCCAGACATCGTTGTTGCAACAATGTATGGCTGCGTACAACCCGAGCATCATCTCAATTTGTACGAGGCGCGCGGCGGCCGTGTGGTTTATAGTTAGCCAGTTAACTGTCGTCTCTTTATCGATTTACATATTTTGCGATCACAGTTTGTCTGACAAATCAATTATTCCACGAGTATACGTAGTAACGTACTAAGATTGTTAATTTATTTGAGGGTATTGAAATAGTACCGCCGTGAGCATACTGCGGCATAGCCAGGGTATGAGGCAAGGCATCTGCGTCAGATGAGGTGAACCAGTTTGTTGACGTGCACGGAGTTAGCGGTAGTTTTTGAAATTTTAATTGCCACTACCTTTGACAAAAAGTCTTGATTCACTCTAGCTACGTATACGAAAAAAGAATACGTCAATAGCTGTCGCCTATGGCTAGGTGTCTGGACAGATAGTCTTCCTTCCCCTGGTAATCTCGATTGTCTATATTTGGAAAAACTATTTAATTCACTTGCCATAGCGGGTTAGGTTGGCTGATGGGTGGGCCCGGTGGAGGGTTGGAGAGGGGGGAGCGCTGAAAGGGACCCATTGATTCGGAACGACTTTGTTTATTCAGCCGGTTCTAGACTTAGGTAATATAGTATTAAAATTTTATACATGAATAGACCACCCAACTTAACCCACCAGTTAACTCCTCAACAGACCGCCTTAAGTCTTTGCGACACAAAGCTAAAAACTGGGTAAATTACGGCCGCTGACTAGTTGTATAGGATTGGACGTTTTTACTTTGAAATCACCAATAATAATGGTACCCCCTGTCTTTTGATTATGAGCAGCTGTTTGGTTCCTGCTCATGTCATTTATGACAGTCCCCAGGAGTTGTGGCACTCGATACTTTGTGGTCATTAAACAGTCCACGGGTAGCGCAAATACACTATGTTCTAGTTTCTCTTTCTGGATTTTTTTCTTGTAACTATTATTTTGTTGTTGGCTGTACTTATTTGTTCTGACATCACTTTTTTATATAGTTTGTTATCGGTAGGCGCGAATACAGAAAGCAGCACAGAAAGAAACGCCAGTGACGCAAATATATTGATGCTAAGAGCTGAATTAAATTAGTTGAAAACCCGAGGGTTAGTCTTCTTCATTTTAATACACATATAAACGAACAAATACAATAAATTTGATTCGATGAAGATAACAGTACCGTCCTTTGCAGCTCTGAATAATCTGTGGCTGGGAACTGTAAACACGGCAATTATCGGAGTTTATCACAGCTGACTTTATCAGCAGCGGCACTCCGCTTACATCTAGGATCCAGACAACCTATTCTTGATTCTGATGATTTAATAAACTATATTTCATGTTCAACAAACATTATTTGATTCGCATATAAATATCTAAATTAAAATTAATGAAACTTGTTTGGTGTATTTTTTTTCATTGGCCACTGATTTTATCAATGGGTAAGAATGTGGTGATGACAGACCGCGCCGGCACTCGGCAGCCGCACCGTGCGCCGCCTCAAACACTCTCTCTGCTACTACTCGCCATTGTACTATACTGTAAACCGTTGTCGCTCCTTATGTGTCTCATTGGCAATGCATGGCATTCTCATTTGCGCGGCCTTGAGCAGTGCGGCGCGCCGTCTGCAGGCCCTAAAGCCCAGCGTAGCGTGAAGCGTGCGGTTCCAACGCGAGCTATAAGGCGAGCCGAGGCGCGGCTATCGGACGGCCGTCGCGCAGTCTGGCCGCGGCTATCTGCCCGCTCGCCCAACTTTTCCACGGCCGCATCGATAAGAACGTTTATTACACCAAAACAAAATGGCGAGCGTTCTTCCAACGCCGATAACAACAATAATAATATGCAAGATTCTACGTTGGTGAAGATTATACACTTGGAGTTTTGGCGTACACGAAATCAATACCATCTGCCGCTCGAAACCTCTTAAAACCGATCCGATTGAAAAAACAATGTCGGACCAAACCACTATAATTACTCCCTTTTTTAATTATGTGCATTTCAAAGAGCCACGGACATAAAGCATGAAATGTCACCGAGTCCATCGTTGCTTTTCCCCTGCAGTAATATAAAATCAACACCTCATTAAACCTTCAGATTGAGCAGCTCGTCGAGTTCAAATTAAATCTAAAAGTGTAGTAGTTCTGTCAGGTTAGGCCTGTTGAATTTTGGGTTTATCTAAGAGTAACAAATCTGTATGCTTAGATATATTTAGCTTGAGCATGTATGCGTAGATGTATGGAAGTAGAAGAAGCGAAAGAGGTGTGCCAGGATCGCGCCAAATGGAAATCCATAATCTCTGCCTATACCTGCGTATATTTATTTATTTATTTAACAAGTCTGCCGTACGAACTAGTAATGGTAAAAACACGAGATAGAAACAAGTTTATCGAATTGGATATTCATATAAATAAATTGTAACGTGTAGAGGTAACTTCATAACCGGTCATGTTAATTTTGCTAAGTAAAGTACTTTTGTTAGTCGATGCGACGAGACACCTCGTCGAATGTGTTTGCCGAGCAAAGCTGTTCGGTCACTACCTCTGAAACTGTTACTAAAACTCTGCGGGTAAAGCTTGACGACTCAGCAGCTCGTACTCCCAATGGGATAAGGAATTGTATAACTATTCTATATATTCCTTGAGTGCCCACTCAACTGTCCTGTTCCGAAACTGTACTGTTTTGAACTTTATATAAACTTTCAATCATCATCATTTTAAAGACCATAATATAACTGATGATATATATAACTAAAAGTTCAACCTATTCAACTGAACAGATATTTTATAGCATTTTTATCGAACAAATGTTCAAAATGGTTCTTTAAATTGATATAACTTCTTTATTTATAAACTGATTGAGATAAAACAAACACTAAATTTTAAGTGAAGCTTACCACAATACATTAGTGAAAACCGCACCCAAATCGCGGTTACAAACGCACAGACAAACAGAAAAAAATTCTAATAATCATTGTTTTGGGTTTTATTGCGTTTATGTAGGCCCCCAATAATAGTTTTTCTCAAATATCGTTCATGTACAGACAGCGATCAGTTACAGTTTTATTATATGTATAGATTTTATTGTCATCTGAAAATTGTCTGCCAAGGCTCACTACATCATAATGCTAGAAGCATAAAAAATTTATGAGATCTCTAGTACAGCCAAGCCACAAGCTGAACTCTGATTTGTGCTTAAAACGTTGCCTTCGCCGTTTATGTTTCTGGAACGTGATATAGCATTTTAAATCCGTAAGGAATCGTTTATGCGACGATTAGTTAGGGGCTTGGGTCTGTTAAATATATCATAACTGTTATATATAGCCGCTAACAGGGTGCGGCAAGTGGCGGCGGTCAGCCGTGCGCATGCGGCTGTTTGGCCAGCTGAGCTGTGCCGCTGTGCGATAAGCTCGCATCAGATAAACCCCCTCCAGGTTATTTTCACAGCAAACACTAGAGCTGTTTATACTTGTATAACTGTTGACTAATACAAATACGAGGACTGTTTGATAAGTACCCGTTTATGTGGGAAAAAAACAGTTACTTTATGCATTTATTGAATAACAGTAAAAATGGGAGGGGAGACGAGAGAATTACAGTACACAAGTACAGTGTTCAGTAATGCACACGTGAGTCTATAAGCTTCGGGATAGCGTAGTTAGAGGCGGCGCAACGTGCACCGCGCATGAATTAAACATCGCACCAAACCTGGACACATTAATTGGCAGCCGTTTCTACGAAGCTGCGCACGGGCATACCGAGACGCTGGCGTTCACAGCATCAATTCCGTCATCTTACAATCACTCGTTAGTTAACTTAACTGGTCATCGTTACGTAAAGTTTGCGACAAAACATCCGAATATTCGCGACGCGACCTGGAGCTTGTCAATCGCTTTTTTGCTCCGATCGGTCACTCTGTGAATGAAGCCTCTGTCCCGTCCGGTGTCCTTACATGGTGCGACGCCGGCGATCGCAAAAAACACTCCAGCGCTCCTGTGCCGCTACCTTAGCCGCAGAAGCGGGACGTCGCTAGCCACCGGCGAACCTCTCCCTCTTCCCGCATAAAAACCGTGCGTCCTCGCCATTCTGTAGTAACTGTGATTATGTGAACCCGGAGGATTCTTCGAACTGGTTTTTGTGCGTGTGCGACGTAGTCGGCTAACGTATTGCGCATCGCGTTCCCTCGCCCTCCCCCCCGCTCTCCTACCTCACCAGCTCTCGAACCTTTTATGGTTAATTACGGAGCTTATACCAGTCTTTGTTGCAAAATTATTGTCCCATTAATTTTCTCAGACTGAACTAATTCCTTTTTCTCTTTACTTTGCCAGACCACTGTTTGTGACTTGATTATTTTATTTAACAAAATTCCTAACTACGTACCTCGTGAAGAATAAGGTTTAAATATGAAATCATTGTTATATTTAGCTAGAGTCCATCTCGCAATGATGTAGTGTTATAATGTAACAGCCGTGCGTGGTGACGTGTGGTGAGGTCAGGAGCGCACGATGCGGTGGTGACCTCACGTGTTGATGTTGTGTCGCATTGTCAGCGGCGTGACATGACATAGACCCCCAACACGCCTCCGCCGCCTCATCACAAGGCAACATGCAATACGTTATAATAACTTCAATTGAACATAACGACTCAACTAAGAATCAATCTTACCTTAACGGATTACATTCAGTTCACTAGTCTAGGGTACTTCATTTTAAATCTAAGGAATTTTGTCAACCCAACTGGCCGCTAAACGCTAGAAGAAGAAATTTCTCTTGTCTGAAGTAATTAGAAAGCCTAAAGGGAAACACGCTGACTTTGGTACTCGATGTTCATGACAGGCGGCGTTTACACTGATGAATGAGAGAAGACCGGACCGAATTATTGAAGCCAACACAAGGAGGTTGTTTGCCAGATGATTTGATAAAAAAAATACAGGGTGACGCAAAGTTGGTAACGTAGGCTTCCCAGATGGACCGATGATTTGGTGGGAGTCCACTCGATGAGGGCAGCAGGGGACCGATGATTGTGGCGATCAATGAGGGCCTACGAACTTTCACTTCGCATTTGATCATCATGATATTTTACTCTGTAAGACTTATGGACAAGCCAGCAGGCATTTTCGTGTGATAATGTAAAATCACGTATTGTAAGAGTCGCAGCGTGGTACCATCACATTAACTTGCAGTAGAATTTACTATTAGTTCACTACGTTAGGTGGTGGCTGAAACAACACGAAACTAGTAAACTTATCTTATAACTTATTAAATATCTGTCCGATAACTTTTTTTTAACGGTAACTTGGCAACATATTTATAACTCTTCCGGTGAGTGGCGATGGTCACTTAACCACCAGGTGAGCAGCTTACTCGTTGTTCCTCTTGTATCTCAAAGAAGGTTCTTCTATTCCAATAGATTTTAATTATTTAAGACTGTTTGATGCAATTTTTATACTATCGAATAAAGTAAAATCTTTCTCAAGTCATTTGTGTTCACCATTTTTGAAGAGAAAACTTCTGTAGCCGCGTTAAACAATATTTGGTAGGAGAAAATCTTATAGGTTTGCGTGAACATGCGTCAGCAACATGCTTATTTGAATTTGGCGCAGTTCGACGAATTTTTTGGAGTTTACTCCCTAAGTATTGATGTTCATATAAAAGCCCGGGGTATGACAATTAATGAGTAGAGGAGCAAAATTAAACTAAGAGTTAGGGCCGTTGTACACGGTAAGAAAAGTTGCCTGGCCTATGCAAGAATTCGTGTAGTTTGTACATACGAACTGTGTAAGCTGCTTCGGCGCAGACCAATAAAAACTCTACTGCGCTAGACAAGACGCGCGACGTTGCTGGTGGCGGGCGCGAGGTAGATGAGGTGCTTCCAGTACCTTTTGTACGTTTGGAATTAAGATTAGGAAATCTAACTAATATTATAAATGTGAAAATTTGGATGGATGGATGCTTGTTACTCCTTCACGCGAAATCAGCTGAACGGATCTGGATGAAATTTGGCACAGAGATAGATTATATAGTCTGGAAAAGCACATAGACTACTTTTTATCCCTGAAAAATGTACAGTTCCCATAAATATATCCCTCTTTGATTTAGTTTTTCACAGATGTATATATCTACAGATAGATGAACCTTGCATTTGTTTAATTTAAAATAATTAAATTTTGGAGCATCTCACGATGTTGTAAATAAAAAACGATATAATGAAGAATATTTTCAAAAATCCCCCACTTAATGTAGACGCTCTTTGCAATAATAATTATGGAGGTGGGTATGTAGGTCCCCC
>JWHW01047084.1:6957-29541 GCA_000931545.1 Papilio glaucus
TGAGGATATGGATGCTTATCTACCTATTGTCCTTTGCCTTCTTCATTCAGGGGCGTTATAAATGGAACATTGTGTGTGTTGAGTGGACTTAGTAAACATTTTTGTTCGACTGGTGAAACTTTTTATAATATCAAGCAATTAATAGATACTACCCCTGGGCAAAGAAAGATATATTGGACTAAAAGCTGGTTGGTTGCCATTAACGAGATCGTTAAGAAGGATTTGGGATCTTCTAAGGAACGTCCAACGTGGAAACCCCAAACCCAAAGAATACGGTTTAGTAGAAATGACAACCACTCTTTTCTTTTAGTGAACGACTAAGTTAACATTTTGATCGGTCTCAAAGAAGGAGTATACAAGTGTAAAGTTATATACGAAGTTTATAAGCCACGAGGCTGTGATTGTAGTGTTATCTACTATTTCCCATGTGTTGGAAATATCGCGGCTAAAGAACTTTCACCTCAAATAAAAACGGCAATTCATTAGGACAAGCTGACTAAGAATCGAACCATTGACAGCCACTAAGTCATCACCGCTTCAAGTTCAAACAATTTTACAGTTAAGGCGAAATTGTAGCGTCTTTATGGAAACCAGGCATTGTATTTTCGTGGAATTACCACTTCCGTGTCACTCATAGCCGTCACATACTATGAGTTACACGAAACGCTGAAGGTCAAATATAGCTCCAAGACAATCCTATCGTTTGAAATTATTTTGAACGGTGACAACCCGTTTCTGAAGCGACTAAATTAGTGTTTCTACATTGGAGACACGACCTGAGCTGATGCGATCCAGGTAGTATCATAATTTCATGAAGAACTAGGGTAAGGAAATATTTATTAGTATTTCGCATTCTCAAACATTATTCTCATCCGCAATTCTGGTTGCTGCGGATGTGCCATCTTGCTGTTTCGTTGCCGTCTTCTACCATAAAAAGAATGCAGATTTTGTTACTCAGTTGTTTCATACAATAAATAAAATCGCAATACTGATACTTATAGGATGGTCGGAAGTAAAGACAATATTATTAGCCTTATCCAAGCTTTTAATCAGATTTCACTTGGACCAAGGGGACAAATAGTTTGCTAGAAGCAATCCTAATAGCGCAAGTAATTATATTATATTGGTCAAGCTGATCATCATTCACACACGATCCAATATTACAAGTTTGGACGGAAGACATTTAAACCGCTCCAGTATTGCGACATTTCTATATATAGGTTTGCGATTTTAAATCAGTCTCGCTTGGAATTTTAACACCGGAATGTGACACAGCACAGCGCCAAGTGGTCGTCGTGATTATAATAAATCGCATAGGACACACAAAACATTTCTTGCTTGTTAGTGTCCGGGGATTTTTCTTTGAAGTGTCAACTACTGTCATTTCTAAAGAGGTCACCACTGTCTAAGAGCAACATTGCCTAGACTATTACTGGACAAAATTCATAAACAAAAACTACATTTATTAACATGTATAAACATATTTTATTAATCGATTTCTTTTCGGATTACTTCTATATTGTGTCAAGGACGTAGAGTATCAATGCCAAAACCAAAATGGCAGGTTAGATTTTCAGGTGCTTGCTGCCGAGCTGATCCTTGATCTGTGTCCATTTTACCTTTAACAACTTTTGCATTGGCTTGACTGTACTGCAAGGTCTTAAAGAAAAAAATAGATATTTATAGATGTTCATTGTTATGCATTCTAACAGTGGTAGAGGCCGTACTAACTATATATTATGCAAGAATGGGCTAGCTTGACTGGTGAAATACCACGACATCTCAGAAGAAAGACATGAATTAGAAATACGTTTGATAAGTTAGGTGCCGGACGCATCAATCTGATCTTATTCCCCTTCTCAACCTTTTCTAATATGAAAAAGATTAGAAGATAAGAGGATTAGTCAGAGGATCCCATGGATAGGAAAAGGAAATATCCTTTTTTCTGTCCATTCAAGATAGGGAACGCATCTGCAAATAATTAGCTGGTCGCAGATGCCTATAGTTAGCGGTCACTTGAATATCAGCTGAACAGCTTGCTTATTTGTTACATTCTTCGATGAAAAAAAAATGTTACAGAACATATTGATCTTATGCTTTGTCTTATGTACATGGTGACATAGCACACTGGAAATGGTGTTAAGATCTTTACATGGTAACTATATCCTTTAGTTAGAATTCTACTATTTCTTTTACTTTTGTTTGAACTTGAAGAAGCGCCCTTCTTCGTATATTCTTCTCGTATATTTTCATACTGAAATGCTGAAGTATATTGTATCTGATATGGCCGATTTTAGTGATTGTGAAGTAATTTTTTTGAAATTATCCTTACAGAGAGATCTCCGTCGCCCCAAAAAATTGCATCGTTGGTAACAAGTGTGTCGTCCCAGTGGAAGTGTTGCGAGGGCTGCGTCCAGTCGGGCCTGTTGAGAGTGCATCTGATGGTCGCTATCGTGGCCCTTTGTTCGTGCGGGCCGGCTTTCATCGTGTGAACGCTCTTCTTGTCGGCCTTTCCTTGTTTCGTAGGCGTGCTCTGCGAGTGCGGAACGATTGAGGATATTAATTAAATGACAAGCATTATCAATGACTTTGTAAATTAATACAACAATTATTTATTACGCATATTAATTGTAGTCACATGGTGAGCACTAATGATATATTACTTTAATTACAAATGTACGTTTGTTTACAGCTATAGTGTAATTGTTAACTCAATAAATACATAAACCTAAAGTCTATATTTTTTACTGAAGTAACTACGAGTTTAAGGTTATTAATACTTTACAAAAAGTAATAAAAAGCAAATCTTATATTATCTAAAACGCTGTCACATTTTAAACATTAAGTTTGAATAAAGCGAATAGTGACAGTTATCTCTGCAAGTAGGTTACTGAAAAGATAGAAATTTCTGTATTTTATAATTGAGTTTAAATAATAAAAAAATATTGTATTAAGTCATCGCTTTTTCATTAAATATATTTAGTTACTTGCTGCGTAAAGAAACAATAAATTGCTTTACCACCGTATACACTAGCCTCAGAGTGACGACGGTCCGAAATGTGTCTCTCAAGCCAACCAAATTGGGACAGAATATCCGAACGGCCGGCTCCTGGAAATTCATGATCTTATTCCAAGGGACTCTGTTGCTCTCGAAGCTTGTGTAGTGACGGATCTCACGCGAGTCCACAGAAGTCAAGTGGAACACGTGTGACCCGCGCGATGATGCTTCACCTTCTGTTGCCGTCAAAGTAACAAAGGACCATTAAATATTAAAAATAAGATTAATTAAATGAAACACTATAAATACGTACGTACGTAAATACGCGTATTGTATTTTTTGTGAAGACCAGAAATAATAATGATTGTTTATGGAACACGGGGTTTATTGTACCCGTGGGAGTTGCCAGTCCTCTTTTTGGGCGTGTCCCCAGGTGGCTGGCTATACCATGTCGGCTAGTATAGAGGGCTTATCACCACAACCTTCGTCAAGAGAACGGAGGCGAACCAGTCGAGGTGTTCGAAGCGGTTAAACGGCTAGCACACCTCAACGCCTTGACGATGTGGATTAATAGACTTACTGACGAACGATATGTGCATATAAACGTCGTCGCAGCAGTCTTGTCGGTCTTTGAAGCCTGGATGCAGCGTCGAGAAGGTAGTCTCACATATTGACTTACGCAGGTGATCACCGGGCACGGCTGCTTCGGTGATTATCTATATAGAATTGAACGCGAAGCATCCGTTGTTTAGTTGCTTCCATTGTGAAGAAAACGAAGATTCTGTATCGCACACTCTCGCGGTATGCCCAGCATGGCAACCCAAGTGGCAAATTCCTCAATATATTGGATGCGCCTCCTTACGGCCACCTTTTGGGGTTGGAAATTGCATAGACTAGGGGTAGGGCTCGAAGCACTAACTGAGTGGAGAAGAACGATTGTGACTAACGTAACTAAGCCATCCAGACATCGCGCGTAATAGCTGCATATCCCCGAGACGGGTTATATTTTTAGCAAATTTTTTGAGGCGTTATGGTTGCGTTCCAAATGTAGATCCCGTGATCCTTCGTCAACGCTGTGGGCGACCACCATGGGTTTTTAGTCGGCGAAGCCGTAATGGTAATTTTAAAAGACTTACCGATAACCGATTTACTTTTAACCATTGAGGCTATTTTGCTCGGTTCCCATACGTCGTCTTCTGGCGGCGGTAACATTTCCGTTAAGGAGTCGTTGTTTCGAAACATTAAAAAGTTTCTTCTTGTGGCGTCTAACAAGGGCAGCTCCAGCTCAACATGAAAGGTCATCACGGCGCCCTGTTTAATAATTACTATTGATTAAATGGTATCCGTAGTAATGCCTATGTTCATAAACTTTTTTGATGAATACTATAAAACAAAATTATTTTATTATTAGTAATAATCATTTTATCAGTCTATTCAGTTGTTGCGCAGTGGATTCTGGGTTCGATTACCAGTAGAGATGTTACGCGTTTTTTAAAACACTAATGCGTATTTTCGGGTTCAGTTGTGGCTAGTGTGTAAAGTTCTCCTCAAGTTACATTTGGGACTTGATTTGTGGTCGATGAAAGGTGAATACTATTTACTATCTCTGTCTACCCCAAAACAATTGAGGTTCGAGCGGTTGTTATCAAAGCGAAATGTTAAAAGGCAACATGCACGGATTAAGTATTAAAACCGCAAGTAAAATTGAAAAGTGCAGTTCACACCTTACCTACCTTATCTCCTTTAGGGGGCTGAGGGGCGGAAATTATTCGGAATATGGTGAAATTAAAATACGTAGAGCGCAAATCATCGGGATGTATCTCTGAGTTTTCGTCCGGTCGATCCGTGGGAAGAATTTCTCGAAGATCCAACCACTGCAGTCGGGGCAGCTTCGACATAGTGCTGCGAGCATATGCTGCACACACCTTAATAATGTTTAATTAATATTTCAATTAACATCACAAATACATTACAATACTCAGCTTACATGCAAATATTTCATGAATTGAAAGCACTATAATCTTGTTTGGTCCATGCATATTTCTCACAAAACTTATAGAATATTGAGATAATAATTAACAAAATAAAAATTGTAACTTTTGTGATTTTGTAAGTTGATTTAAACCCAACGACGACCCAGCATCGATTTCTTAGGGGGAGAATAATTAGGCGAGCCAACCCCAACTAGATCTGGGAAAAGGCCGGATGAAGAAGATTCTGATTTTTTTTCAGCAACTTAGGTATTTAATGTCATTTTAATAAAAATAAAAAATATTTTAAAATCCTGAATAATTCATTACGAACTACACTAGTAGTACGAGAACAAGGAAAAATTATTTTCGCTTCTTATTAAAATGTTGATTTTTCCTTATAAGATAATGCAACACTGGTAACAGTTTAGAACGCCATCTATTAGACATAGCCAATATATTACACACTTACTGCGCATGGATTCCCGGCGAGGTGTAGCGACACAAGATTCGGCAACGCTGATAGAGCATTTAATGTAGATTCCAAGTCACAGATGTCGTTGTCGCTTAAATCCAAAACTGTGATGCTATCAGGCAATTTACTGATTCCTTCGACACAACCTAATTGTAATTCTTGTACATAATTATAGGTTTTAAATAAAAATTATAAATATTTATCTTAAGGGTATTTTGAGAAATGATTGTAATAATGTTGTTAATCGCTTGATTGCTTTATAACGTACATAACATGTCAAATAAAATATAATTATAGTTGCTATAATTTCGTCTCAGCAGTATATAGTAGCTTAAGCTCTAAAGATAAATAACGATTGTTTATGAGATAATTGAAGAAGTATTTGTTGTTAGCCCCGAAGACAAATTAGACGTGAACATGACTAAGATTTTTATTAAAGCAGCGGCTATTTTCATAATGGGCTCAGGTCCCGGTCATATTCGTAAAAGTACTATTCATTCAGATTTCTTCGCAATGTTTCCTTTAACGGTTAGTAAATTAAATATCATTTTAACAGTACAGTTAAAAATTATGTTCAAATTAAAGTAACATGACTTAAGACCATAACGATATGATTATTCTTATATATATATAAGCACACACGACGATCACTGCTGGCCATACATGAAATAATACAGTGAAATAAAGGTGTATGTATTTAAATAAGGATTCATTCGATTTACCTATAATATTTTTGGCCAATCCCATATACAGCAAACCAGATGGCAAACCTGTTGCAAGGCCCTCTACAGTTCCAATAAAATTACTTTGCATCTCGAGAGCCCGCAGTCCACGCGGCATGAAGCCTGCATCGATATCACTCAGGAAGTTTCCACATAAATTAAGCCGGACCAGTTTTCGAAATCCGGTTAACCCTTTATCTAATTTGGTCATCTAAAACACAAACTATGTCAGTAAATACGTCAAGAATGTCTTACACAAATAGTAGTATTGTTTCTGCTCGTACTTCACAATCGTTTACTCTCAAAACGTTGACGTTTTTAAAATCTCGTTCCAAAACTTTTCTGTCATTAATATGTACAGCTTTTTTTATTAAATTTATCAAATCATCAGTGATGCAATTGTCGTTACGCCAGCATATTTTACTCTCCTCATTAGCAAATTTCTCGTTATCCCAGATTGCAGTGGGCAGTATCACTTCCCATTGGTCTTTAAGACTCATGTTAGAATTTTCGTTAAGAAATCCACTCAAGATGCTTTTACTAATTTTATCCTGCAGTGCTTGAGAAAACAGAACTTCAGGAACATGGCGCCGGTAGCGATCTTTGCAATATCGAGATGCTAGTTCTTGAATAGTCCAGTCAACGCCGTATTCTATCCTTTCTTGATAACCTTCACAGATTCAGAAAAAAGCAACAATTAAGGCAAATAAAGTATAAAAGAGTTTACATTAAATAAAGGGCAATGTGGTAATAAAATACTTAGAAAAAAGATATTGACAAATCAGACCGTACTACCTAGTTCCACTAACACCTATTCTTTTATTGTATTGTTAGTGCTCCAGATTT
Organism: Papilio glaucus; assembly: GCA_000931545.1. Classification (NCBI taxonomy): domain Eukaryota; kingdom Metazoa; phylum Arthropoda; class Insecta; order Lepidoptera; family Papilionidae; genus Papilio; species Papilio glaucus. The sequence continues at coordinate 13,969 of JWHW01047084.1, forward strand.
TAAGCCGTTTTAGATTTCTACTTGGGTCATTAAAGCCGTTGTGCATTTATTAATTGACAAATAATCTTTGTACCTTCAACAGCATCACCCGGAACAAAATTCAAACTTGCATTACTTATCTCTGGTCTGTTTACTGCTACTATCACTTTCCTTGCTATTTCTTTAGTTTTTGGTGGCATATTTCAGAAGTAAATGTATGATTTCATAAGTAAATGAAACACAAATAATTACTAGCAAACGTCAAGTGACGTTTTTAAATTGACATCCAACTACCTCAATAAAAACTAAACTATATAAAAAAGAATTTAATTCGTTATCTGGCTGATATTTACGCGATATTATAAAATATTTTGTGGTTACGTATTTTGATTTTGATATGCAAAAAAATAAGAACTTAGAATCCAATCATAGCGCTAACACTAGTCTAAGCCATGAAACATGCTTTAAACTCAAACACGTAAAAAAACATTAAAATCAGTCCTGCCGTTTTGGTTTAATTCCTTTTTTATTTTTATGTACATGGAATCTTGTTACAAGAAAATAGATATATTCATATAGACTTTTGATTTTTAATCTAATTTGGGGCTAGTCTTAAAATAGGCACTGACTACTAGACCCTTATAAATTATGTTTTGTTTGTTAATAATTTTTATCACGGCCGGAAATAAATGCAGTGCCAGTGGTAAAATAGTCACGTACTCTAACCGTTAGCTAATGTAGTTAACTCAATTACATAACTAAGATAGTCTATTATTAGTAGGTACACTAGAAAAACATGTTTGAATCATCTCATTTCGCTACCGTAAATCTAAATTATAATTTATGTATTAAAATAAATGAATGAATAATCGTTAGTAAAATATCCGATTCGATCCGAAGATTCCAATTTTTTGAGGCGAACCGCGTACCTCCTCGGCTACCATGACCTTACACTTGATGTATAAATATAAATTGGACTTATTATGGATTAACTTGAGGCATATTTGTCTTTACCACAAAAGAAATCCGTGACGTTATTCTATTTTCATTAATAACGGCTATAGATAATGTAGCGTTCTAATTATTTCGTAATTATTTTCGTATACAATCCTATAGGATCACGTCCATTGCAATGCAATAAGTACATATTATTTTTGGTCACTTGGTCGATAAAACAGTCGTGGATTAGTTGTATAGCGCCGTCACTAGAGAGCGCTGCGCTATCACGATTGTTTATACATGAGACGTGTGTGTAGTAGTGTGCGAGTAACGTAGTGTAGTGATTCGGTTCGGTATTTCGCGATCGCGATTGACGTGTGTTGTTTATGTGTGCGTTGCGTACATTATAAAACTAGACTTATTTTGCTGTATGAACGTCACATATTTCATTCATTTGCTTCACTCTCTAAGCTGTTACATGTCAGTAATGCCGCGATTGCTTTGCTGCGTGTGTTTATAATTTAAAAAAAATACATTATTTTGGAGCAACATGTGGCGACCGATCCGTGTTTTCTGTGATGTGACTTTGACATTTCATGTGACTTAATATGCGGGAAATTCGAACTTTTGTTGCAAAGAAATGTAAAGTGTTGTTTTTTTTTTAATAAATGTATGTAAGCATGTGTAGGAAATTCGAGTGAAAGTAAAGCCGTGCGGGACGACTTGTTGATTCTTAAACGCTATGACCTTTCCATGATTGGCAAAAGACCACTGTGAAATTTGTGCAACGTGACAGTTTTAAGATTTGTTACAGGAGTTGTATTGAAGGTATTTTTATATTTTATTTAAAATAATTTTAAGAATTAAGTTTAAAATTAGGTGCAAAATAAATATTTTTGTTGGTTCGTAGTTTACTTTTATAATACTTATGAGTTGGGATGACAGAGAGAATTTTGGGCAAGGGACAATAAATGCAATTAAAGTTTCGCGTGATGAATTTTTGCTTGGTTATATACCGTTATATATGATTCGTCAAGTTAAATTATTTATATTCCGACAAGTTATCGGAATTTATATGCACAAGTACGTCCTTGACAACTTTATATTTACTAGTTTTTTTTGGAATTGGCGGAAAATCGATTATTAAACTGGTTATAAATGTCGTCGTCTCGTGAATTCCCAAACATAAAATACTTGCGGCACATAGCATTCAATTTTATTGACAAAGGACGGCGATGTACTCATCACCGTCAAGAGTTGAGATAGCCGAGTTATTTTATGAAGCGCCTTCAAATCTAGTGTCCAAAATCCAAATCGAGTTGCGATTTAAAAATATTGATTAGGATTCTTCTAAAAAAATTATATTACATTATTTCTCGAATAAAAAGAAAGCGACGAGCTTGTTACTTTTAATCACGCATAATTAACGTATTTAGCAAGAATTTTTCATTATCTTTTTACTATTTTAATCATATCTTATTATCAAATGCGTGTAGTTAGTTAAACCAATTATTAAAATGCAATTAATATGACTTTTTATATCAATGTACAGAATTTTATAAATAGGAAAAAATCGTATCTGATAAGTATTGGCTCTTTGTATGGGATTAAGGAAGGGTTTCTTGACTTCCGATTTAGAAGTTATCGCGTTTTATCGTAGTAAAGTATTGAAGGTCAAGGGCTATTTCATTAAGACCACTATTATTTATACGGAAAATGTTACGAAGTTTTCCATCTGACCTTAAAGAAGTAAAATGATTATTGGTATCTTGGGTTCCGTAGTATCCTAACCAATGTGAGTTTTTCTGTTTGTTACGCTTTAACCGGTCATCATGAAGTTTTGTAGATACATTTTTTTAGTGGTACAGAAAATGACATGCGCTATGTACCTTTTATTCCGAAAATGAAACTGTTCCCTAGGTACATAAAACTTTCATTTCCATTATCTGCTGCCATGATGTTTTATGTTTTGACAATGCAAGGAAAACACATGCGACCTATAATTCGAAGTAATACGCGGAATCATCTTAAAAATGTTTCAACGTGAAAAATGTGCAACGAATGCGTGTGCCGCGGCCTATTATTATTACATATATTTAAATTTCTTGTATGTTTATTTATTTATGTTGTGTATCTCGTAAACGACTTGGCTAAAATTTTGTATTTAGATAAAATTTATTTTCGATCACTACTGCTTATAAATATTTTGTTAAAGTTTTACTAATTAACGCAAGCAGATAATGATAATCTTTTGGAATCCGATGGCAGTGCCACCGGATCCAATTGTGAATGTTATCAAAATCGGTCCAGAGGTTTAGGAGTTCAGTAACATACACACGGTCGGAAGAAATTTGATAAAGACTAATTGTTGCCCGCGGCTTCGCACGCTTTGTTTCTTATGCGGAATCATCTGATTTTTTTTTTCATATGGTTTCGCGTATAATAATTTCGAATTATCGGTAACATGTGTTTTAGGTTGTTATTGTCAAAACATGTGAACTTTACATTATATAAGAAGGTTTTATGTATTTTCCTGTCCCTCGGGAACAGTTTCATTTTCGGGATAAAATGTACCGCGTGTCATTTTTACACCTGAAAATGTGTGTTAATGATGAACGTCGTCATCAAGGAGTGACAGCGTAACCAACATACAAACTTATATTCGAATCTATAAAATTAGTATGGATATACAGTATAATAAATAATATTATATCTGTCAGTGGAAAATTACCTGCCAATTAATTAAATATTTATATATAAAAGCCACTAGTTTTCCTTGTCATTAAAAAGTAAAATAAAACTACGTGTATATGTTATATGTATTTGAGTTTTGGAATGGAGAAGTCCTTATTACCTTAATAGGAATTTTAAAATACTTAAGTAAAAGAAAGAACAGGGTAATAACAACAAATAATCATTGACCCTGATAGAGCCCGCAACAACACCTGTTGCAGGAATGAGCTGATCGATTGGTGAAATACCACGACCTCACTGAAGACAGACGTGAAGTAGAAGTACCTATGCTTCTGCGTTTCAGTTCTCGGCCCTTTCCCATCCTTTCCTAATAAGGATAGAATGGGAAGGGGAAGACGATTGGACGAGAAGGGAATAAATGGGGAAATGAACCTCTGTCTATTAAAGGTAGGCAATGCATCTGCAACTCATTTGCTTGTCCCTGTTGCGAATACATTTGGGTAGCGTTCACTAACATTAGGTGACCAGCTCGCTCGTTTGCTACTTTCGTCCATAAAAAAAATACAAATCATTAAACTAAATGTTCGGGACTTTTATTTTGCAACATTATTATATTATTAAAACGTATATGTGAATACTTTATTCATTATCGACTGTATATATAAGTAATTAACAACACGACTGTCGACAGAAAGCAAAAAATACCTTATAAAAAATCAGAGGAAGGAATAAATTGTAAGATAGTTTCAAAAAGAATTAAGAATTACCTTAATGTATTCAATTTACAAAGGAACAAAATAAACATGCTCTCAAATGACTTAATATTAAGCAATTTAATTATTTAGATAAATAGACAGTGTTCAGGCGCCTAAACGGAGAGGATCCGATGTTAAAAATATGCATACGACAACAAAAGATTGTGTTATCTCTTAAAATAATAATTCAAGTATTCGTTAGTGTTCATAAAACCATATGAATAGAATAAATATGTCTATATCACTGTCCCGCATGACGAGAATCTCGTGAAAGCCGAGAAGGAAAAGTTGATAAAGTACTTAGATTTGGCTCCCTAGATTAACGCCATGTGGGGTATGAAATCGACTACCATAATTCCGATAGGCGTAACAGTAAACGGACTTATAGCGAAGAGCTTCGACCAACATCTTGGGACCAGAATTTGGGGTTTTGATACAAAAAGCGGTAATTTCGGAGTCTGCCCGCATTGTGAGAAAGTTCCTCTCTCTGTAACCCTGACCCAGTGGTAGCAACCAGTGTTGCTTGAAAAAAAGGGCTCCGCAGCCGGTGGAAGACTGTTTTTATATAATATATTTTAGAAAAGCAGTTGTTTCTATAGATTTTTTAAAATATATTGTAAAAAAATATGTTTTAATAAGAAATAAAAATAAGAATAAAAGTTAATAAAATTTTCTATTATTATGGTGAAAGATTACATTTTTATGTTCTTGAACGTTCACCTGCGTAATGTAAAGAATTGTCATTGACAATATAGTGACAACCAGTGACAACGATAGTCTGTGAAAATGATGTTGATGTAATTTTAATTCCATTACTACGCATTGAAAATATTATGTTGTACCTAAAGTTAACCAGTGTTAAACTGACTGTACATTACTAATTAAAATGCCAGTCGAAGAATTACACAAGAGATTAAGAAGATCTTCTAAGAGGATTGTTGTTATCTGGAGTCGGTCATTGCTTCATTGAAGAAGATAAAACACATCTAGCGACTGAAAGTAGCCCCGTGGTCTGAGTAACAGACACATCTACTATTTTCACTAATAAAATCTTTGTGAGCATTCAGCAGTTATACTTAAATTCATTAGTAACGGTTGTATATTAAATTACTTAAAAAGGAAAATACTTAGGAAAAATTATGAGTGGCGATATCTAAGGGCACACTCCATGCTCTACTCTCCATCAATACTTATTAAATAAATAAATATGCGCTCACGCCGTAACCCAGAGGTAGGCAGAGATTTTGTATTACCATTTGGCGCGATCCTGGCACACCTCTCTCGCTTCTTCTAAATCCATACATTTGCATACATGCTCGTTGGTTACGGGTACTCCTTTTATCGCTCTTCTTTACTATGTCACTGATCTGATCAATATAAGTTCTTGTACGTTTGCCAACACTGCCACTCATTTTTGCAATATAAAATTTTTCCGTTACTCTCTATCCACAGCTCTCACTTCTATAATTTAAAGTGGCGACTTGCACAGCATCGTGTATTGCCAGACGAGCCTTCATATACACAAACTGACTCCTACCTACTGTACCTATGCCACTCATTTTATTTCCCGCATTCACTTGTCGTTTAAAATCTTTAACGTGTCTACCATATCTACTAAACATACATCAGAAATACACAAACTCTTCACACCTGTTCCGCTTCTTTTGAACCGAGAACCGTTTGTTCTCTTTCAAATACCATTACTTTCGTCATTATTATTTTACCATATATCAAATACTTATCGGGGCTCGAAAAGTAGCAGAAATAAATACAGTAACTTCTAACTTACTATGACCGTTGTGTAAATTTTGAAATGTGGATGTTTTTGTTACAGATTTTACCCACCAAGATGTTTACTATGACGGAAGGGGGTTTCGGAGTAGGGGACTATGTGGCGTTCGGTTTCCTGTGCGTCGCATCCTGTGCTGGTGGGCTGTGGTACAGTGCGATAGGATCCCGAACTAAAGCCGTAGTGGATATAAGAGATTACTTGCTCGGCGGACGAGCAATGTCAACATTCCCTGTCGCTATGTCGCTCATAGCAAGGTAACTAATACGTTTTATTAAAATTATCATCGCCATTTCACATAGATTTAATAATCTTGGTGTTATATTATAGGACGTAGGCCTCCGCCATTGATCGCCACAAAGATCAGTTATCATAGACACAATATCCGTTTTGCACAATTTATTTTAAAATAATAAGATATAAAAATGAACCTATTAGATGGATACGATTAGATGGACCCCTGTCCATGACCATAATAAATTTATTTTGATATCGCTCACCCCTAGTGGAATTATAATAAAGAAAGTAAAGTATAAAAAACTATTTAACAGTTATGTATCTGGAGTGACGATTCTGGGAACGCCAGCCGAGATCTACAACTACGGCAGCCAGTACTGGATGGTGGTGGTCGGAGTGACGCTCAGCTGTGTGGTGGTGGCGACTGTATACCTGCCAGTATTCTGCACGTTAAGGCTTTCGTCATCCTACGAGGTAAGTCAAGAAGTTAACTAGCATTCCTTAACGTTAAAATAAACCATAAATAAGAAGGAAAGTATAGGGTGTTGGGCCAAAGCTGATGTGTGTACATAATTTTCACAGAAAACCTAATAAGTAAATTGAATAAGTGCTTGTGTGGGAAGAATTTTATGCACACGCCGCCATAGCTAAATCTGTTTGCTTTTTTTCAATCTAAATCCGTTTTCTTCTCGTTCAAAATCCTTTTATGAAAGAGAAAAAAACTTAACTTTAAAAACTATTTCGTAGGTGCGTTGCCGACATTTAAAAAAGTTAGTTTTTTAAATAATCGATACTACAAGTAGTGAGGTTTAGGAAGTTGTGTGTAAAGAGAATAATTGTTCAACGTAATTACAAATTACGTTTTCTTTTATAAGGAAAATTTATAGCTTCGAAGAAACTTATTTACCTGCAATATAATTAATACGAAAAAGGTGAATTTTTTGTTCATTGGAATGAACTGTTATTGCGGATCTATATTTCAGAAGTATTTACAAGTTGATGTTTTATTTATACTTTGAATTAATTTACATGTATTTCCCTTAAAGAAAGTAATTTAAAATATGTGTAGAAAAACTAGCCGTTGTCCGCGGCTTCGCACACATTCGTTTCTTATTATCCACATTTGTAAGATTATAAGCCAAATCATTTAAAAAAATGAACAACTTTACAAAAAAAATTCGAACTACTAGTATAGATAAAATGTGTCTAACAGCGTTAATGTCAACACATGACACATTACCATGACAACCGATATCTATACATATAATAAAAATGTAACTGATCGCTGTCTGTACATGGACGATATTTGAGAAAAGCTATTATTGGGGGCCTTCATAAACGCAATAAAACCCAAAACAATAATTATTAGAATTTTTGTCTGTTTGTCTGTGCGTTTGTTACCGCTACTCTCAGAAACGGCTTTACCGATTTTGGTTTTCACTTATCTATTGTGGTAAGCTTCACTTAACATTTAGTGTTTGTTTTATCTCAATCGGTTTATAAATAAAAAAAGTTATATCAATTTAAAGAACCATGTCAAACATTTGTTCGATAAAAATGCTATAAAATAGAGTAAGTACTGTTATGTAGATTATTACTGTTAAGTAATATCATTTCGTATAAGTAAACTTGCAGGGCGGGTGAAACCGCGGGGCACAGCTAGTTGTTAATAAAAGTTTTATGTACTTTGGAAACAGTTTTATTTTTGGGATAAAAGGTACGTACTACATCTCTTTTCATGTCATTTTCTGTATACCTGATAATGTGTGTGTGTGTAATTTCTCTCTGAAAAAACTGAGATGACAAAATGTCTTATGTTAATGTTTTTATATCCGGATTTGCGTTCGGTGAAGGGCATAATATTATACATGTCTATGGTAAGATATGAAATCTGATAACTAATATGATCCGATAACCATTATCGACAAGTAAGAGGATCATCTCTAGTTATCCATATAAATATTATAAAGGCAAAGATGTTACTCACATACCTGCAGATGGAGCATCCGGAACCCAAAATTGAAGCCACATTATTGGGCGGTTTCACCGTTTGCATTCGAAAACAAGTTTAACAAAACTACGTTTTGCTTAATCGCATCTATAGTTCTACTAGATTCTAATCTTTGTGTTCGTTAAACGAACTTCACCAGCTACAATTTGATAGCGTTTACGAAACCGAAGTTTAGTGACGTAAATCGCCTTCAATATAAGTGCAGATGTCATGTTATACAGTTTGTCAACGTCAAAACCGTCTTATATGTTGCTGTCAAAAAATCGACCGTTGAAAGTTTAAACTCAGTTAGAGCATAACTGCGTTTAGTTTATGCGAAATGGAATTTGGAGCTCTAAACTCGTAAACCGAGCTTAGGTCGAACTAATCGCGTTTATTTTCAACGATGAAATCTTCCCATAGTCGCCAAATTTCGTAAAATCCAGCTCAGACGGTTTGTTCTTATGAAATCGTACAAAAATCGATTTGCTATTGAATTGTGTAGTTAAAAAACTTTCCTTATGAATTCGTGTATTTGTGAGAAGTCGCTGAGAAGTTTTTAAGCGTATCGCGTCTAGACAGACAAGCGTCGTGGAGTTTTTGTTACATAATGTATAAGGAGTAATCAAAATAATATATTATACAGTATCTATATTACAAGAAAAATTACTGCAGGGACATTCCCTCCTCCATAGATCCTTAGATCTCCATAGATCTCCATATCTCTCCAGATCTTAGATCTCCATAGATGTTATTATCCTTTCAATATAGGTCACAAACTGCAACTTGATAAATGGATTAGATGTGTATCAAAAGAGTTAAAAAGTAAGAGGATAACGTTTAATCTATTTGTGGCATGTAAGCAAGAATTGTATGCAAACGCAGTGTTTTCCAGAACTAAGGAAAACCTTGCGCAATACCGTGAAGTAATAATTGTTTATGAGTGAAGTATGGCAATATCCAAAGACGAGCCAATATAACATCCTTATTGATCTTCTGTTTTCTTGTAAAAGGCTGCCGGACCCACGTACAACTCTTTGTTTTACTGTCATTCATGGCTAGTTTAAATCCCGCTTGCTTTTTCACGAATCTATAAATTTCATCATCTTTATTTCGCTTTTTAAAGGCTAGGCTGATTATTAAAAAAATACATGATAGGTTATCATACAGAAGCATTTAGTAAACGAGGAATTAAACTTTAAAAAAGTATCAATTACATATGACAAGAAGTGACAGAGGTTCCCTATACCTTCTTCATTGCAAAATATGATTGTTGTAAACAAACAAACGTCATTTACGGTACATGGAGGCCATTACACTTTTTATACTTTCATCGAAATGTTGTAATTTTGTGAAAATCGTGAGGTAAAGTGAAGTGAAATTGTTTAATACGAATAGCTAATGTTATAAGGTAATATGAGATCAAATTGGTTTTCGAAAATATTTTGTAATTTGCGAATTTTAACGTAAAAACATTTGTTTAAAAAAATCATACCTTGATGTGAAACAAGGTATACAAAAATGAACAGTAAAAAACATTATTTTAAGATGTGACGTGAAAATAACTTCGATGCGAAAACAGTTAAACGGATTATGATGAAACTGGTTACATATTATGATATCGTAAAGCCAGTTAAATAAGGCTATCGCATCGATATGTAATCAGCGACTGTTGGTCGATTCATAAAATTATCTCAAGTGAACAGATCCGTGTGTAGATGTTATCAGTGTGTTGGCAATCTATCACGTCCCGCTGCGCTTGTCATCGTCCTGGACTTTGTACCGTGTTATGTCTTCTGTTCTCATGACTGCTGTTTGTTGAAATTTGTTATATCACGTAACCTTAATATTTATGTACGCAACCCGTGAAAAGTTACGAAATGTTAACTTTTGTAATTGTATCTTATATATGCTACTTGTATATCTTGACACTAACATATTTTCCACGTATCCTTCGATAATATCTCCTTAGAAATAACTAACTATTGAGACATTAAATAAATATGCTGATGGAGCACGTGGTTTTTATTAGAAGAATCATGCAACGTTGCCAATCTATTTAAAGGAAAGAAGGTGATAGTAGATTAGCAAAAGGAAAAAGAGTTGTGAGAAGGAGATAGGAAGGGAATGAGACCTGTGGCACCATAGTAATCAGATGAAACGCACAAATGTCTTCTACTTCACGCTGATATTGTGTGAGGTCGTGGTACTATACTGAACGAATCAGCAAATCACTGCTGCAACTGCTCGCACCATTGTTAAAGATCGAATAATCAAATAGTTTTTCTGAGTGAAAAAGAAAGATATACTATTCTTACTTAACATGTATATGTACACGTGGTTAGTTTCTGAGAGGAGAAAGATAGTATATCAAGAAGTGAAATTATTTGTCAATCGTTCCAGTCAATATTTCAATCTGTAACTTCATAATCCTCCACTGTGACAATTCAACTCTGAGCTGTATTGAGGTGGAATATAAATTATTATGAATTAACCACCTTGAGTTTTATGGGCCGCGTCGATTGGTAAATTGTAACAATGAAAATGTTATCAAGCGCCTCGAGCAAATAACATCTGTGTTGTATTTGTTATTATGAACCTTACAGCAACGTTAGCGCCTTGACTAACTCCAATGATGTGATGGTCTGGGATTTAATCTAAAGCTGACTTGTACATATCACGTTTCGTTATTTAAACTATAAAAATCACTTGTTATTCCCCTTTACATAGAGTCCTAACTGAGTGGAAAGAGATTAGTTATTATATAAATAAATAAATATACGCTCACGCCCGTAACCCAGAGGGGTAGGCAGAGATTATGGATTTCCATTTGGCGCGATCCTGGCACACCTCTCGCTTCTTCTACATTCATACATCTACGCATGCATGCTCGTCGGTTATGGGTTATAATTACTTATTAATTGCTCTAATAAGTCACCTGTTCATACTTGAGATTAATACAATGTTAAAATCTGCATCCGCAATAAAATGGCGCCACACTTTGGCGAGGTGTCCTACCTTCTTGGCATTTGTCTCCCCTTTGTTATCAATGAACTATCTAATGTTACAAATTGATGAGATCTCAAATACGCATAACTGAAGACGGTCGGTGTATTTTATGTAAAACGTTGAAGGTAAAAAGAAAAAAAAAAAAAAATTAAAAAGAATGAATGAAGAGAGAATAACGAAACAAATTTATGTTGCAAAAGTGAGTGGCAGAGTTGGTAGGGGACGCCCTAGGAGAACTTATATCGATCAGATTAGTGATTTACTAAAAAAGGGCGATATAAGGAGCTCCCATAACCGACGAGCATGCATGCGTAGATGTATGAATGTAGAAGAAGCGAGTGAGGTGTGCCAGGATCGCGCCAAATGGAAATCCATAATCTCTGCCTACCCCACTGGGTGACGGGCGTGAGCGCATATTTATTTATTTATTTATTTACGTTGAAGGTGGATAGAAAAGAATGGACGCCTTTTAACGGTCAATCTTGCTGTGTTCAGTTGAAGTATCTCCATATTCATAAAAAGACCACATTCTATAAGACATTGTAGTCTGTTTTTTTATGGAATAAGGTGGCAAACGAGCACGCGGGTCATCTGATGTTACTCTACCACTATTAAAGAAAAATGTATTACAAACACCGATTTGAAAAAAGAAAATGGACCCAAATATGGGATTTCTGTATTGACTGTCATAGTGCCAAGCAAACATGTATGATGACCGACAAAAATCTGATGAGGTGAGGAATCTGGTGTAAAGGTATATTTACTATTGATAAGTGCTTCTATAGAGATTCGACTTTACATGTGCTCCATAGAAAAGAACTAGAGAATTGTTAAGTCTCCAGAATGAGTTGTATTAATTTGGCACTAGAGAACTATATAATAAAAAACTATTTCATGACTTCAATTTTGTATAATATCTATTAGTTGATACGTTAAATATCTCCTGAATCAATTTTTTACTATTTATTGAATATTAAAATGATTTTTGAATGTAAAAAAGCCGTTTTAAGAATGGAGGAATTGGTTCAGAGTTAATTTGTTGGGGCTGCGTTGCTTTGTGTTCTATTGCGTAAGCGTGGCTAGAAATAATTGGATATGCATAATTTGGATATGCATGTGAGTTGTGCGTTGCATTTCGCGTGTTTGTTTATTACAGAGTGTGCCAGGCACGCTGGTGTTCACTATAATATGTAGCCTTTTTATGGCGACACGATTTTATGCTATGCACTAAAATTTTAATGTAAGTACATTAATGTTAGTATGAACAGCTAATTACAGAGTAAAATTTGCTGAAGCGTTAAATTTTTAATTTTCAATCTTATTTCCAAATGTTTTATTACCCGGAACGAATCGTCCGTACGAGTGACATGAAACGTGATCTTGTGCTATTGACAGTGCCGCTTGCGTGGTGTTAAACGAGCATTCAACTGTGGTAATGCCACGCAGAGGTTTTGTTGGCTACACAATCAATAATATCCTTATTCAGAGGGTCGAAATGTATAGAAGAATGCAAAAAACCAAGGAACCTTTAAGTTAGTGTCTCTACGCACTATCGGTTAACCGTCCGGAGACAAAAATATGTATGTGAAAAATTGATTTTATGCGCACTATGATGACCACTTTCTGGTTGTTATTTCGGCTAGTCGCAACCCGGGTAGGCGTAATTGCAACCGCAACATTCGCCCATCCGGCTGACCATGTTTCGGCTAACCGCTCAGTGCGTATTTGGCCTTAAATATATTAAGACTCAAGAGTAGCAAGGGTCCGATATTTGTGTGATACGATCCAGCTATCTTTGGGGGCAGCCCGTGTTCAAAAGTGAACGTACATTACCAGATTACGATGATGATAGTAAAGAAAATAAATAAATAAATCCATATATTGTAAGCGAATTATATGTGCAATGAAAACGGATATTTAACTCTTAGTTATGTGCGCATATTTCGTTATTTATTTAAATTTGGGGTTACACCTTTAATCATATTATACCTTCGTGAAAACTGATTCTATTTATTTTTTTCAGTATTTGGAGTTACGTTTCAATCGACACGTCCGCGCCGTGGCATCCATTCTGTTTTTATTGGACGAGGTGAGTACAAATTCGTTACGCATAATATGCTTCCTTCCAATACAAATAGGTACTTGTTAATACTAAATTGTTTGCATTACAAGTTGGAAGTATAAATTCCACAATACTTTCCGTTTTTGGTTTCGCATTAAATTTGTGAGGAGGGTCTTCTGTCACATTTGTGGATTCAGTGACAATGACATGATGATAGCGGTCGTTATCTTTGTCTACATCAAGATAACTTTTCATATGATAAAATGCCTTGATATTTTCTGAGCGGATTTATAAAAAATGTATGTTGCCCATTGCGAACGACTAATTCAATTAAGGGTCAAACAATACAAAGTGTCGCTTACGTCACTAATCTGTGTTTAAGTGAAACTCGGTCTTATGTCTATTGAGTTAGGGGCTAAATTTAATCAAGATCGCACATTTCTACCGGCCGTGCACTTGACTTGTGGTTAACATTGATTCGTTTCTTGGCAGCAGTGCCATAAACGCTTATCGATAATAAAAATTATTGATTAGTTCTTGATGTTTGGTAAACCTTAACAATATGCGTTTAAAATCCTTAGATTTAAAGCCTATTTCATTCACACGTTTCCGTTGAAGGCGGCAAGTAATCGCAGATCGATTCGATCGTAGGCGGCAAAGGGACATAATATGTTTGTGGCGATTCACGGCCTACGTCCAGCGGCGGACGACTGTTGGCTTGCAAAAAAACGCGATACCGTATATTCTATATAATAGATTCCTAAGATTCGTACATAATGAATTTACTTACCAGTTTCCGAGTGTTGTGTTGGTGCATTTATGTCTAATACCACCAAAATAAAACACTTGGGTTTAAGATTAATAGTATAAGTACGTTTCCGGAGGCGTGATAAAAACATTGAAAAATATATTGTCTAGTAGTCCAAACGGCCACATTGTGATTTCTATGTTGTAGAGGACCCCAATGCTATAAGAATTGTTTTAGAGGACCTCAATGCCAATGAATTCTATAACCGACGAGGATTTATGCGTAAATGTGATATGGAAGAGTGAGACACGCCGGGGGTACTTGTATAATGACGTCACAGGCGTGATAATCTTGTAGAAAAAATATTAAAATTGATATTCCACTAAGTTATTTCACACTTGACAACGGCCTTCAAGTATATGAGGTAAATATCATACTTGTTGACTGAGTCTACGGTTCTGTGTTGAAATTAAATCAATACTAATATAATAATTAATTATATGCATTGAGAGAACTGTGCTAGATTTGTCTGAATGCTGCAATAGTGATTGATAACGCCAGCTTGAAAGAAAATGCAACTAACATTAAACATATACAACGGTAATGTATATAGGAATGTAGAGCACGTTATCTAAGTATTACATCCGGTTTAAGAAAAATAATTAAGATAGAATTTTATTTCTTATTTAACATTTATAAAAATAATTTGAGAAATTATATACCAAGTAGTTGTTACCCTTGGCTTCGCTCTCATTCGTTTCTTATCTTCCTCGCTGGAAATTCCCGTAACTTGATCTCGCTTATAATAACTTTTTTTTATGGTATAAGGTGGCAAACGAGCTAGCGGATCACCCGATGTTAAGTGAGCGCTACCCATAGACATCCGCAACAAGCAATGCGGATTGCGGATGCGTTACCTACCTTTAATGGACAGAGGAGTGGATAAACAGGAAAAAGGATATTTCCTTTTCTCCGCTAACCTTCTCCCCGTCCAATCCTCTTCTCGTTCCCACCCTATCCTTATAAAGAAAGGGTGGGGAGGGGAAGAGGACTGAAATTAGGCCTCCGGCACCTCACTCATCGGACGAAACGCAGAATACTTTTACTTCACGCCTGTTTTCTGTGAGATCTCACCGGTCGGCCCATTCGTGCAAAAGATGTTGTTATTGCGGACTCTACCACTCAACTACTATTATAATAAAATTAGCTTTATATATATATTTTTTATTTTTATTTTTTGTTACAAGTTACGTTCATACGCCGCGCGGCGAAAAAACGCAAGTGTGCCTCTGACCTTAGTTCCTTGCTGCTTATAGGCCATTTGAAAGGCCAACTGTTATCAATAAGTATTTTACAAGGCTCTTCGTTAAA
>JWHW01047109.1:9528-23826 GCA_000931545.1 Papilio glaucus
CTTGTGTATTTATATGTCACATATATTTATTAATTTATGTTATGGTATTAATCTTTGGTATTTATTTTATGTATGTATCTTATATATTTATACTCAACCAGACGGAGACAAAATTTTCACCAAAATATAAAAATAAAATCCTTTTTTAGTACGTTTCCCCACTGCAGGGACACAGGCCGGCTCGGAGAGGACTCCGAGAGAATTATATATTACTATCCATCCTCTCATATTACCATATTATTCTTGGGAAATATCCCAACAATGTGATATTTCTCCCACCTTTTGGAGCCACACTCGATTAAATTGTTATCAACGATAATACTAACGGATACGGCTTAAAAATTATACATGCGTTATAATAATAAGACAGATCACTTTTTATTCTAAAACCTAGAGATATTCTCCACTTAAATCATATTATACGTGCTCTAAGCACATAAAAACGAAAACAACAACATTCAAATAATATGTCAAAGTATCACTGGGAAATTACTATAATTTTTAGAACTTCTCCGGAAATTTTATATAAAAACATGAATAACTAAAACGAGGTACACAAACAGGCGATTCTTCATAACGGTATTTCGTATTTTTTATATTAAATTAGCAACGGTAGCCGAATTACCATCGGTGTGTATTGCCAAAAATCATTTTAGACTAAGATCAAACCGACACATTGAGTAGTTGTTTTTACCAATCATATAAAAATGTAGTAAGTAATAAATAATAAAATGTAGAAGGTTAATTTTAGACCGTGCGTATGCGCCGGCAAAATCGCACATCAGTTCTTGGCGCATCAGTTCGCGACTGCGGCAGCGACGAACGCCCGCCACTTCGCCATCTCGCCACTCCGGACGCTCTCTGAGCCATTCCGTAGTACGTGTGCAACACAAATACAAAGTATTAAAGATACAGATCAAATTTTCGGATTACGTGACGTTCGTCCATTTTTGTGAAGTGACAAATGTAATACATCATAACCTTTTTGTTAATAAAGTCATATAGTTGTTAATACTGATATCTTTCACCCCGTGTTACGTAACATAGTAATACGCTGTACAGTAGGGTCACTTTGAGTCAAAGAAATGAAATATTTTATGTCCGAAGTTAAATGAACTTGCATATTAAACATTCTTACATACTTTGTAAATTATACTTTACTTTGTAAATTATACACAGCTTTATGCGAAAATCTACATAGGGCAATATTCTATTGAAAACGTGTAAGTGCTGATTTCAAAAATTGCTTAAAATACCACAACCTTCAAGAAAACTAACGTAAGATTTGCGCATTTTGCTTGGTAAATGTTGTGACCAAAAGCCCAATCCTATTCCCACTTTTCATTTACCTCCCTCTCTTCCTCCCTAAATAAAGTCTTGTAACGCATCAGTTTCAATTAATTTAACTAATTGTTGCACATGTAAATGAGTAGCGGTTGTCTATGAACATCTTGTAAGCCACTTGCACTTTCTCTATAAAAGCAGTGTGCTGATATGAAACATCTTGGCGGCTAACTTTATTTCAACGATGAGTTGAAAATATATTACAACAAATATTCATATCGCTATCAGTAACATTTTTAATTAATAGACTTTTATCTAAATGTGTTAGACACTATAACTAATAAATCTATTTCCATATTTAGACTCTTGATATAACCGATCGTTTTCTTGATGACAAAAATAGCATTGACCTGAACATATTATCATCATATTGTCATAAACAGGAATCACTGCATTAAATAGTGTAGTGACATAACTAACCCAGGAATTAAGTATATCACCGACGGATTCTGAACTTCGTCAGCTTATAATGGGACTAGGTATATTATAAACTGTCATCAAATTGTCACTTAACCTAATAATTCATTAGTTTATCTCTCTGCCCTCTCTTCCCAACTATATATTTTTGTCCATATGATGGTGTGGTCAGCTTTTCTTACTTCTCTCACCCACTTCGCTCCGTCGTCGATATCGTCATCAGTAACATGGCAGTCACGCATGTCTTTTAGCACTACATCTTCACCTTTTTTTGGGTCTGCCTCTGGGTCTTCGACCGGGAAGAGAAAGCTGCCAAATTACCGACGTAGTTAAGTGGCCTCCTTTTCACGTGACCATCCCATTGCAGTCTACTGCTACTACTCCTGCATCTAATCGGTGATATCGCGCACACCAAGGCTACCTCCAATACTCGCTGCGGATCCACTTAGCATCTTCATTTCAGCAACTTGGATGGTATGTACGTTATTTTAGGTTTCACTGCCGTACATAAGGACTGATCTAATCATGGTGTTATAGACCAAACTCTTGAGTTTGACTGACATTCTTCTATCGCAAGTGACACCAGTCACTTATCGACATTTTAGCCATGCGGCGGCTATTAGATGCTGAATTTCGCCATCCAAATTCCCAGAGCTATGCATCATACTCCCCAGATACTTATATTGATCGCACATAGTAACTAGTTGCCCGACGATGGGAATCTGTCGGTTTTAAAATTTTTAATAATACCATCAGCTGTAAAGCAACAGCAATAGAAGACATTGTAAATTTGCAAAAATAACTTTTAATGTACATTTTACTGCAAGAAAATATGAAATATCGTTTTGAATTATGAGTCTCTTCGACCAAAGTAGTTATAAATCTTTTTCGTGTTGTTCTTGCTAGAATACGGACCTACAATTTCCGTTGCAAATAAATCATGTATTGTAGGTGCAACAATCTCAAAAATGTTGAAACGATAATTATGAAAAAAAACTAGTGATTTTATAGTAATCGGTTATTAAATGTATTTCTGTCGAGTTTCCACGTTTTCGGCAACTTTACTCACGTCACATTATACCTTACACGTGTAAATGGTTTTAAAAACAAAACACTTAAACGTGGCACAAATATTATTTATGCAATCGGTGAAAAACAAAAGTATTCTAATAGTTTTGAAGATACTTTATCAGGTTTCACCGAACGAAGTAAGGAAATACCGTACAAAAGAACAAGCTTTACAATTTGTTTCCACTCCATTTTAAAATGTTTTCATTTTCTAATCAATACTCACTTCAGATATACATCAAATGTATTTAAGTTTATTCAAATTTACGTAAAGTTGAACTTAAAATGTATTGTTAACATTTACGAGATAATAGTCTGGTCAAAATAGACATTTCAGTTTGAAGTAATTGCATAGAGCTGAAAATTGGTACAAATCTTGGAAACACCATTACAAATTAATTGTTAAAATTCCTCACCGATCCCAAAGCTGCTTCAAAAAATATTCAAGATCAAAAGCTAATATCAGTTTCTTTAACCGTAAACACTCGTATTTCCACAAATGTGATGTAATATCTCTTCTTTGTTATCACTTACCTTGAAAATAATAATAATTCAATCACGTCGACTTCGGCTACGGCGACTACTTTGTTCTCCCTTAATCTGTGTAGCGTTAATGGCATACTCAAGTATGGCTAATCTTGGCGGTAAAGGTTACATGAGCACTTTACACATGTGAAGATACCATTTTCATGATTGTAATTTATGTAAGCTGGTGGTCTGCTGTTAATTTGGCCCCTTGTGGTATCGAGATCGCATCTACGTTCATTTTCATATTTATGCACTATTTTCTTTCACCGCCTTACGTAACTCCGACCTGTCTTCAGGCAACGTCTCCCAACGAGAAGGCACAATTAGGCATATCTTCATAAGATACCTTGATAACGTTTGAGATGTCGCTAGTTGTCATTATTCGAATACTAATGGCCGATTTCTGAAAGGGTGATGTATACGTAGATATATTGAGGTAGATGAAGCGAGACAGACGGGCCAGGACCGCGCCGAATGGAAATCCGTGTATACCCCTCCGGAATACAGTCGTACATAGTTTTTTTAGAACGTTACTATTACTAAGCGCTGTTTGGGTAGGTACCCACCTATAAAGCCTTTGTATTTAAAAACTACGATAGCATCACATTGTTAGAGCACATTTTTCTTACTATCCGGTGAACCTCGTACACTCATTGATTTTGAGAGGAGAAGAAGAGAGGTGGAAAGAAGAGTGTTTTGAAAATTCATTCAAGGGACAAAAGGTTATAAAATATCCTTACTTAACTGGTATTATGTATTAAGCATTACAACCCCGGTTGAATGGAACCATTCATGTACTATCTCCGTCTTCGACCTTCATCGCCTTATCATTAACAGTGGTAGAGCCCGCAACAACAACATCTGTTGCACGAATAGGCCGGCCTAACCGATGAAATACCACGACCTCACAGAAAACAAGCGTGATGTAGAAGTACTCTGCGTTTCGTCTGATGAGTGAGTTGTCGGAGGCCTAATTTCAGTCCTCTTCTTCTTCCCACCCTTTCCTCATAAGGATAGGATGGGAACATTATTTTTCCTGTCTATGCCCTCCTCTGTCCATGAAAGGTAGGCAACGCATCTGCAACACATTTGCTTGTTGCGGATGTCTATGGGTAGCGCACACTTAAGATCAGGTGATCCGCTTGCTCGTTTGCTACCTACTTCCATAAAAAAATCATACCCGGGTACAAATATATAAACATAGGCATTTACTTTGTTTTTACTAGGTGAACATTTTTATTTATTTATCACAAAGACAGTCAGTGAGCAAAACTCTGAACAAAAAATCTGTGATTTCTTTCGCAGTACTTGTTCAATACATTAGAGTGCTTCTCCATAAATGCACCTGATGTTAGTAAAAACGAACAAGTTGCAAAGTACAGACTACATGTAACTTCCTCTTCATATAATTAAAAAAAACGTTTTAGGATGAGAAGGAGAAACTTAAAATTTAAAAATATTAAATATGAAATAATTTACTGTAGTAAAAGTACTCTGTTCCCAAAAAATAAAAAATAAGCAGAAATATACGAAACTGACTTCGATAGTCGGAGAGGCACCCGAAGAGAAAGAAGAAGAAATAGTACTCTGAAATAACGTCTCAATGGAAGCATTATACGAGAGAGTTCTATTTGAAGAGAAAATTTGCGCATCGTGCATGCGTGCGTGCGTCATCATCGACTTGGAGGTGAAAATTCCATAAAACGTGACATATACCTAAAAATAAAACCCGAGGAACTCCTATTAATGCCTTTTCTTTTCATAAACTTTGCTAAGAGTTTTGAAATACGTCATTAGATACATAAGAAAATGCGCAGATTCTACCAGTTGGCCTAACGAATTTTCCAACTGAAGAATGGAAGCGAGAATCCTTATGAATCCTTTGCTATTTTAGTCTTGATTGCGCTGAGTCGATCTCTTGGATTTTCATGTAATCATTTCATTTCGAAATACGTGTTTCATTTTCTAAGGATGCAAATTGTTATAAAGCAACGTGTTGATCGTGACTTATTAGTTTTCTTTACTACTTATAATCTAACAAATGTGTGCGTGGTTAAAAGTATAACCTGACTTTGCCACCTCTCATTTTGATCACAGCTAATTAAATCAATTTAACGACATATGTTGCACGAATTGGCCGGCTCGACCGGTGAAATATCTCCCTCTCACCTCTCAGAAGACAGGAGAGAAGTAGAAGTATTCTGCGTTTCGTCTGCTGAGTGAGGTACCGGAGGCCCAAATCGAGCCCTCCTCCCTTCTCTAATAAGGAAAGGATTTGATTTAAAGGGCAAGGTTGGATAGGCAAAGGGATATTCACTTTTCCACTCCACTGTCCATTCTCTTCTCTGTGTATAGGTAGGCATCGCATCTGCAACTCATTAGCTTGTTGCAGATGATATGGCTAGCGGTCACTTTAATGTCAGGTGACCAGCTTGCTAGTTTGCAAACTTCCTTCATAAAAAAAATAAACAAATTCCTGTTTATACTATCCAAAAGCCATCATATACCTCCACTGGTGCGTTGTTAAATAAGAATAACTTTTAGGGGTTTAAGCAAGTTTATTTTTAGCTTAAGCTAATTCTATAATAACATATTCTTCATCCCACCATTCACTATCAGTTACCAGCATAAGCCGACTTTCAAAAATTATACCGGTCAAGTGTTATTTTATTGAAAATAAGAGTAATTTTACTCCGTTGGGATAGTAGGCGTAAAAGCGTATTTTATCACATTAAATACCTATCAAGGTCCACAACGCTTCTTGTATCTCAAACGTAGCAAGTTTTGAAATAAACCAAAGACGAACTCGTACAAGTGTCGTTTACAATTACCCGACTCCAAACAAACACTATAAAAACAAAAGAAATTTGAAAAGTCACCTTGTGATACATACGTAGGCGAGTTTATGATTAAAATTCGGGCAAGTTGCCACCGAAGTCATAAAGTTGCCACAAATATAATATATATAAAAAACACTTAGCATCAACGTTCATTAGCGAGTTGACGCCCGCGACGGCCGTGTGCGCTCCGCGGGCGGCGCTTTACGACGCCAATCGGTTTTATTAACTAACTTCATCAATCAACTAAGTAACAATCAAAACTAATTAACTAATCAAAGTACATAAAAGCACCGATTTATGCAAAAACAAAAAATTTTAATGAATATAATCAGAAATCTCCTTTTCATCTCTGTTATTCATACACCAAGGACACGATCAAAAAATTTGTGAATTTATTAATCATCACACAAATTTCTCTAAGCTCCAAACGAGATTCACTTCGTATCACGAATACGTCCAATGGATCTAAGAATACCAAATGGGACCAACGGTGTGCTCGCTTAGACATTTATAATTAGGTTACGAGATCGTACGGTACTAGAGTTGATCAGTTTGACATCAATATAACTTTGATTTGACGTTAAAATAATCTACTTGCCTTAACGTATCCATGAGAAGCATAAGATCATAAATTAGAATCTGCTATTCGACAACTGCCGCGATTCACACTGATTTTAATGGGTATTAATAAATTTCATGAAACATTTTTGTGTTTCAGTTTATCAACATTAAGAATTTGAAGCGCGAATATATACTATGAGTTTTTATACCATTGAACAATTTTGTCTTCAATAGAATATATAAATATTTTATACCCCGGCTTTCACATTCAACTGTCAACGTGCACATTATCTCCCAGCATAGACACTCTCTTTCTTTGTACGTGAGACGTGACGAGAGGTGATGTATTGAGAATTGTTTTATTCGTTTTGTCAACTTATAAAATGCAACGATTGCCGCCAAGCATCTGTCAAGTTGATATTGGCACAACTATTGTAAATTTCACGTTGGTCTTACATTTCACAACTCTCTTATTGAAATAAATCTCGATGAATCGAGAAGATTTTTATTCAACCTTGTACTTTGTTAAATGTGCTAAAAGTTATGAAGTTGATAATGGATTTTGATTGGTTGTTTGTACGGGAGCAACAGAGAGAGCAGGCGGGCTGGAGCGGTCTGCGCGAGACATCGCAAATAGAAAGTGCATGTAAATGTCGCGAAACGATCCCGGCCGCCCAGAGCGCTCCGACACCAGTTTATTTTTAAACAGATCGCGATCAACGCGGTGACCTAAAATGCCGCCACGCCAGATTTATATAAATTTTGATATATGCCTTGTGGGCGCTGCTGATTTACTGAACAGTCGAAAATAACTCATGACGGTTTCTCGATTATCAATACTGCGCTGGACTCCGGTAATATTTGTAGTATTTTACATAAAATACTATCTTTTGTTTAAACTTTGGTATTAGTTTATAATAGATTTGATAGAACATTGAATAATAACTGAATAGAAATTTCAGCCTACCCTCCTAAGATTACGACGTTTACAACTTTGCCCTCTGGCTATTTCATACTTATAGAAAATTTTACTCAAAGAATTCCAGCAACATTAAATCTTTTACAATCACTGTTTTCAATTTAGTATAGTACCCAAGAAAAAAGTTAAATAAACCTTTGATCAGATTTAGACAATACTTAATTTTGAATCGTAAGCTATTTTAAATTATTATGAGTGTTAGATTGATAAGCGATATGTTAGCCTGTTAGTGCTTTTAACCCCTAACTCTTAACCTAAAAAAGTTAAGTGACATACTTGACTATTAAGTCAATATAACAGTGCCCGATCGTCTCGTATGCATAATATGAGACTTCCTTAGTGATCGAACGTTTACCGCGTCGAGGGATTTGAGCCGAGCGCCTCAAGGATCGGTGTTAGTAGTCTTCTTTACACTCTACACCACTGTTATATCGTACGTACGTCAGGCTGAAGGTCTGATATTTCATATCAGACCTTCAGACGCTATATGTCGGCGCCTCCAGATCGGAGCAAGTATGCCGGAAATGGAGGATCGAAATAAATCCAACGAAAAGCGCAATCAAATTCCCTGGGAAGATAAGGTAATAAAATACTTAGGTGTGTACACCCTGTGACCGTAAACTTAACTTCGTTGCTCACGTGACCCGGTTCAGGAACCGGGCGGCCTTCGTATTAGGCCGCCTATTCCTATTAATTAACGCCAAGAGTAAAAAACTAAAATGTCCCTCCGGAAGAAAACGACACTACAAAGCTGTCGTGACGTATGCTATTACGGTTATAGCGCACATAGCCTATACACCGACTTCAGTTGATCCAAAATAGATATATACGCAGGACCACAGGATCACCGTGGTTCGTGCGCAACGTCGATTCACACGTGGACTTAGAACTGCCTACCATAGCCCAACACCCACAAGTTGGCGTCGCACCGCTATTTCGACTCAATTCCACCGGTCACCTCAATTCGTTAGTTGTAGGTGCCGCCACTTACAAACCTAGAAGATTATAGAACAACCTAGACTATAGAAGACCTAGGCACGTCCTCGACTATCGATACGATATCCATCGCTCAGGATAAAACAACTTACAGCCAAATCACACACCGTTCTCGCCGGTGAGGACGGCCATCTTATTCCCATACGGCGACATGGCTGCAGGGTTTTCTCCCCTATTAATGATAGCAGCGTTGCTGGAGTTTCTTCCGCCACTTCTTTTACGCTTTCCGAAGTGTTAGTAATGTTAGCTCTAGAAATTATTATACTCCAATAATAGCCACCGATCAAGTCCTCTCTGACACCTAAATGCGTAATAAATAACGGCCCAGCCCAGGCTCCGTATTTCAAGGGAGCCCTCGAGCTAAGTTACTCTTAAAAAGGTTTAGGCCGCTTCAAACCCGAGCGAGTTTATAGATGCTTCTCCTAGGCAAACAGTGAAAAGTCAGTCACAAAAAAGTATCAGCATCTATTACCGATGCATTATATTTTCGGTTTTGATTCCACAACAATAACTTTACCGCAAGAATATTTTGAGCAAATCCTACTTTACTTTATTTTATATCAATCCTTAGGGCGCTAAGTGAATTAATTTAAAGAAATCTGTGAAACGACGGCCCAGTAACCGATTGTTCCCATACAATCTCAGAGCCATTCATGTAAGTGCGCACGTATTTTTGTTTTGTGATTTCTAAAGTAATATGACTTATAATAAATAATGTTATCTTATAGGAGTATATTCATATATTTTTCATGTCATAATATTGTACAAACACAAAATAATATTTAAAAATAAACTCCGTGATGTTAGATGCTTGAAATTGGCGTTAGCTCCAAACTCCGATGTAGCCTCGGTTTAAGCTTATTTTAATCAAACTGACTCTCTTATTATTGAATATTGTAATATCTTTTAGTCCTCTTGTATTTTCGACGTATATAAAAACCAGTAAAAGCTTATTATTTTTAATGAAACTGTGGGTCTCGTAATTTTGTTTTTGTACTTCAAAATGTCATAAAAATCTCTGCAATATCAAGTTGACAATAAACTAATAGATTGGTTTATGTTGGGATTTTAAATATTGTTCCTGATGAGGACTGATATCAATTTTTTATTTATTTATTTATTTGCAAAACACATGTAAAGGAAAAATTATATTTCGCCAAACTGATAATCAGTTTGTTGGCGATAATTTATGTACTCATTTAAAACTACAGATTTTTTTATCGTTACTCTACAATTACATTACCTACAATAGTAACATATACACAATTCATACTAACACATAACAGATGTACATACAATATAGCCACGTATACACATACATACAGTATCAAGACGGTTTCTCTCCCCTCATGCTACCTGTTTTTATCAATAAAAAGCATCTAATAGCCATTCTTTCAATTTATTTTTAAATGTTGTTCTACTAGTACACTTCTCACAAAATATCTCATAAAAGATATCAGGTACTTTCGCGTTCGTTGTCCGCAATAATTAATGGCACCGGGTTCCACTAGTTGTTTGCGAACACTTACCCTGAGGTGCCTGATCTCTTTCAGTGAAGTAACAACAAGAAAATCATAAATGTGTACTTGTCGAAAAAATTTCAGTCGCTTTTGAACGTCATTCATACATGCTAATCCGAGTATTTTCATTATCCGTTACTCGTCAGTCGTAGGTGCGGTTCGCACGTGAAGTAGCTCACCGAGCATTTGCCTTGCTTCGAAGATCTATCTTCTAGATAGATCTTATTAATTTTAACTTTTATAATTGTACTTGTGGTGATTACTGATAAGGTGTTTAATTTAGTAGGTATATAGTTTTAATTTTAAACATCAACAACAAGTCGATCTCAAATTTATGTATATTTTTTTAATGTACACACATATTTATACCTACCTTAACTCTTATAAAAACAAGTAGAAAAACGTTTATTACTCGGTAATAGGAGACACATATCGCCGTGATATATAAAAACCGTTGGGAAATAGGGGATGTCGCTCTCCTGACTAAAAAATCATGCAATCAAAAAACCCATCTAAATTTTAAACAAAAAAAAATAAGAAACTTACAAATTATGTACTGTATAAAATCTAAAGCTGTGAGAATTATCATAATTCGATAATGTTTTAGTGTTATACCATTGTATCAACATTTACCTCGGTAATAATAAACATGTATATAACTCGGTATTAATAAAACATAAACGTTCCACTCTTATTATATCGACTGCCACTCTTTAGTTACGCCTCAATTAAATTTATCTGTACAAGATATTTTACTGTTCAATTTTATTCCATTACAGTTTCTTAGGATCATATTAACTGTAGAGCGTCAGATTAGGTTGTAGTCGTAAACTCTTCCAGAAGATACACAAAGATCAAGATTTAATTTTAAACATAAAAATAATGAGGTTGTGTTTTATTTACTCTGTTATAAAAAGTCAATTAATACACAAAAATAACGAACGTCATTTGTAAGCTGAATAAAAATAAAGTTTTAGCTACCACGAAATATATTAGAAAGAGAGAAAATTATTCCTTAAAATATATTCCTTTGTAGACAGCAAATATTTAAAAAAGCACATTAAATTAATACAAAAAAATATATAATTAATGAAACTAAAATTAAAGGGTAAATTTTATCGTAGTGTTTCGCAAACGAATAGGACAGCCCACAGAATGTGATTTAAATAGTCTTTACTAAAATAATAAAGAGGTTTGATTTTTTGTTGGATACACTCAAAAACTCATGAACCGATGTGTTAAAAGATATTATTAATAGAAAGAAAGCTCCTATATATCGACGAGTAGCCTTAACAATTTTTTTTGTCTTTTCATCAAACCTCTAGAAGCCGGAACGGGTTACTTGTAAGAATATAAAATTAAAATTTATTTTTTCTAAGCAAAAATGGCTGCGGGCGATGTGACCCGCCGCGCCTCCATCACAGCGCCGTCCATGCACCGCCGCCCGTCAGCGCGGCGCGGCTCCCTCATCAAGAACCCACAAACACAATCACAGGTAAATAATTGAGCAATATTAAACAGAAATATATAACTGAAGCATGTATAGAAGCAAAATCAAAAACATACAATTATTTTCAAAATCAATATTTTGTTAATAACGACCTATTCTCATTATAGTCGTCGTAGATACGACACGACGACGACGGAGAATGTACGACATATACTTTTGCATTAATATCGCTTAAAATTCCTGTAAATTTTTTACTCTTCCACTCCTTTTTTTTATTTGTCACTTCCATAAAAAAACTCTTTAAACAAAATTCTCAAAGAATAAAATTAATGCTTTAGGTTAGTTAGGACAACAATCCTCGACCAACATAGTTATCAGATTTACGATCCAATATTTTTTTTCCGCTATCTAACTTTAACTTAATAACAGTTTTTATATAGATAAGTAGAAACAGTGTAGCAGTAGTGATGAATTCAATGCATATTTGTAATGCATGTTCGTAATTGTGCTATATGGAAATTAACACCAAGAAAGATAATTCCTGGTATATGCATATGCAGATTATAACAATGAGTATGGATTTAATAGAAGCTTTAATAATTTTAAAAAATTGTGTAAAGTCTTATAGCAATAGCTAAATAACAATCGACATAGTACGTAACAGGGATAATCGTACGTTGTAAGCTGTGGGGACTTTGTCATAATTGAATTGAATTTATTTAAAACTTCCTTCAGAATATTATATTATAACGGAGAGACAAAACTATAGTAGCAAAGTTGAAAATACTTTTGTATATAACGACGATTAAACTTTTGTTGTTTACAGGAAGTGCCGTGGGACATAATAGATCGATGCGCGCTTCCGATAGTGCTCTGCCACGCGCTCGCCGTCGTGATGTCGGCTCTGCTCAACGCGATGCATCTTAGCCAAATATCCGTCTTTACGCTGTTCCTGTGGTTCTCTATATCTATAACCGGTTCCCTCTGGTTTTATCACAACTTACAGGTACGTTTTATCAGAAGTATGTTCCAGTTTAATATTTAATGTGAATGTGCAAGTGTCTTAAGGTGCCCGAGACGATCAAACGGTTTGATTGAAACCTTACGTATTTGATGTCAGTCCGCTATTTGGTTCGGTACGCCACCGTAATCGGACTCTTTATTGTGACATTTGTGACGCACACACAATCATACGCTACAAAATCTAGAGCAAACATAAGCTGAGTTTATTCAAACGCGTCGGAACACGATCAAACGGCGCGTTAAACACACTAAAAATATGAAATTTCATCAAACAAGCTCCAATTTAATGTTTGACAATCCGTTCAAACTAACTTCGTAAACGATCAAAATGGTTTGAGTCACCCAATGCCAAAAGCCAACTTAAATTTACGTGTTTGAAACAAACCGTTTGATCGTCTCGGGGCACCTTTAGATTAATATATCTTTTTCATTAAGGTTGTTTCACTTTCAATAAATTGTTAGTTAACCGACACGACATTCAACGCTTATATAACGAGGACCTTCTCGCATACTTATTCAAAGGTCATCTTTCTTAGTTCTACTTGTTTTTTGAGAATATTGTATTGCTCTAAATGTTTTAATTTTTTGTCGTTTCTTATATATATACACAAGACTTTCAAGTGATATCTTCTATATTTATAAAAGAAGAATCTGACTGACTGACTAATAACTCAAACTACTAGGCCTAGAGACTTGAAATTTTGCACAGCGATTTTCTATTTTCACTTGGACGAGCACTAGAATTGTCTAAAATCATTCCCTGAAGGTCTAAAGCAGGGGATTAATACTTATATAGAGAAACTACCCGAGGGAAGCCGGGGCGGGTCGCTAGTTTTAGGTATACGTTTTTTTTTTTATACGAGAAGGGGGCAAACGAGCGGCGAGAACACTGAGGTGATCAACGTCCAACCCATGGACACCTGCAACATCAGAGGAACTGCAAATGCGTTGCCGGTTTTTTTTTATAGAGGTAAAAAATGTGTTACCACACATTCAGACGTCGGAGCCTCACGTCTGACGTGTCGGGCTCGGGCTCATTGATTACCTAACCTACATGAGACCCATACCGATTAAAAAAGCCTCTTTCTTCTGGACTTTCTTAAACCCCCACGGAACCACCGTCAGGTATTACTTCGTGGGGGTGGTCGTAGCAGTCTTTGCTTTCACTCGTATTTATTGCTCCTTTAGTCCATTCAGTTATTGGCTCTGCGCCGTTCTTCATCTTCACGCCGTAATTTCTTCAACACTATAGTGGCGTACTCGCTCACTTTATTCCATGCTTCTTCGGTTTTAAGCATGCTCTGCACTATGTTTGCTATTCTTGTGGGTCCAATCGAGTTCTCCAGGTCTTCACGTTCCGCTGAGTAGACCGGGCAATCGAAGAACACTTGCTCGGCGTCCTCAGGCACACCGCACCCGTATGGGCAATCGGGGGAATCGTCGTGCCCAGAGCGGTGTAGGTATGCCCGATAGCATCCGTGTCCCAGCAGCATCTGCGTCAGGTAGAAGTTGACCTCCCCATGCTTGCGATCCATCCACCTGTCTATGCGCCTGATCAATCTATACGTCCAA
>JWHW01047109.1:23844-43293 GCA_000931545.1 Papilio glaucus
GCGCCGTCGTTACTCTTGATGTTTTCATAACTGCATGCTCCACGTGTCTATTATAATTCAATCTGGAATCTAAAATAACCCCAAGATACCTGAGTTGTTGTTGCGTTGTGATGTAGCTTGAACCAACGACGAAAGTGATCTTTTCTATGTTCTTTCTACTTGTGACCAGCAATGCCTCTGTCTTGTGTTCAGCTAGTTTTAACCCAGATGACGTCATCCATGTCTGTATGCGGCGTTATGTTTCCTCGAATTTTCTGCGTATATCCTCGGTGTGTTTGGCGACTATTGTCACCATTGCGTCATCTGCAAAGGCAGTTAGTTCAGCCCCAGAGTGAGTTCAATGTAAGTTTCAGCAGTCCGTCGTACATGATATTCCATAGTAGCGGTCCTAGCACTGATCCTTGTGGTACACCTCCTGTAATTTTGTATATTTCCGGTCCATCTTCAGTATCGTAATAGAGAGTTCTGTCACTTAGTTAGTGCTTATTATCTTTCTGAGATACGTAGGCACTTCCAGTCCATCCATAGCCTTGCAGATGTTGCTCCATCTGGCTGAATTAAAAGCATTTTGGATGTCCAGGGCTACTAAGAGGCAGTATTTTTTGTTCCCACCTTTCCAACGTTCTCCCTTGACAGCGTTTTTGGCGATGTTTACAACTCGTTCTATTGCATCCAAGGTAGATCGTGCTCTTCGGAAACCGTACTGGTTTCTATGAATGGCATGCCCGATTTTAGCTTCCATTCTATTATAAATGATTCTTTCCAGTATTTTTCCCACTGTATCCAGCATGCATAGAGGGCGATAGGACGCCGGATCTCCTGGATTTTTATTACCCTAGGTATATGTATAGGTGATATAGGTATAATGGGTCACACTTACTAAAAATAAAGGGGTAGAGAAATATACCCGAGGCATACATACCATTTTACATCATGTATGATATAACTCAACATGTATACCAATAAATAATTGACTATGTGTATCGTAATTGTAAATATCTTCGCTTTACGTTTTTATTGTAGTCTCTTCTACCTTAGCATTTACTCGATACTAATCTACGTAAGGTCGTGGGGTATTTAACGGCACGCGTAGGCGGATAGCGCACCGCGTGTCTCTCTTAAAGGTAAAATAATAAAAGAAAGGTCACAAACATTATTTTAGATCGTCCTCCGGCTCAATTATGTTTAACAATTATGTATTTATTTTCTAAATCGAATTAATTGCTACGAGCTTGTCGTACATCTACGAGTACAACCGTGTCGAGTATAATGAATGGTTTAAGCATGTCAATCCCATTGAAATGTTACGTCTTTATGTATTAGCAGCGGACTGGTGAACGACGTTTGGTACTTCGATGTAATGCCGCTAAAATTGATTGTAATCTTTATTATATGTTCATGACTATTTATGACCACCTTTTAAGGTTCTAATTATTCATACTTCAAAATGTTTAATTCGAATGGTGAAAGAAACAAATAAAATGTTATTTGCTTACTGGTATCCGTGCGATAACAGATAATATAAATTCCGTTAAAGACTATATTAAAGGAATGGTCTTGAAATGAATCTCGAGTTTAATAAAAAGAACTTGAGCTTTATAAGCAATGAACTTGCTTCCATAGGAAAATATTTCATTATTATTAACCTATAAAATCTTTATTGTGGCGTTTTGAAGTAAATTTGCTCTTTCATAGGAATTTTATAGATATCAGCTAATAATCAAATTGATATAAATCATGTGGACGTTTCTTTTGTTTTCCATTGACGATATGGAAAATATCAAATGTTTGTTAAAGTAGCTTTCACATGGTAGCTACTTTTGTTGTTTTCCATTACACTACTTTATAAAAGCGAATAACATATTTATGAATAGGTACAACCTAAATTTAAAAAGTATACGTCGGTAAACTATGAAGACGTGGTAGCGGCAACAATCTGTTGTGCGATAACAAAAACCTGACACCTAGAAACGCCAACGATGAGCTACGTAAGGTGACCCTTACGTAGCTCGTCGTAACCTAATTTGTGTTTTGGCATTTAACAGTTTTGACCCCCAATTTAGCTAGGTAACCCACTTGTGACATATTCATATAAATATTTCGGATATTTCCTTTCCTAGCCATCTCCGCATATCCTCCATCCTATCCTCTTTCCCATCCTGTCCTTTTCTTATTGGAATAGGGTGGGACGTAGAAGAGGACCAGAATTAGGCCTCTTCTAACATTGACGTTAGCCCACATAGTTCTTATTCCATTCTTAAATTTCATTATGCGATGGTCGAAATTTCTTTTAATTTTATTAACATCAATTTTCTATTAAGATATTAAAGGAGAATTACTGAAATAAATTAATTTACATCCAGTACATTTATCGTATACCGGTATTCCCCTCACAAGCAATTACCCAGGCACACGAATTATCAGAAAATTATCCGAGGGACCAATTCACGGACTACCGCTTTACAGAATAAATGAAAATTAGATTACTGTCTCCGTGGATTGCGTGGGCTTAAAGAAATTAAATTCTTTTTGATGCTTTACTTAAAATTTTTGACCTTTTTTAGTAGGTCACTTATCTTCTCCCCTGCCAACACTGCCACTCACTTTTGCAACATAAATTTGTTTCGCTACTCTCTAAAGGATATATTTTCAAAAAGGTCACAGCTATATAGATTAAATGTGACCATCCAGAGTGCCTATCAGTTTGATAGATCGCAAACACAAAAAGCATTCCTCCGCATGATTTTTTGTACGCAATAGCAACCCATCACATCTATCTCGGAGTTAACCATTATTTATGACGGACGGCACTATAGTTTATAATAGTTTATACACACAACCTCTTCGACTTCGTGTACTTATCGTCACTTTTATTTAGTATATCACCAATCTAGTCGCTATAATTTGGTCTAGAACGTTCGCTATATCAGTTAATATTCCAATCACTTTCGCAACATAAATCGTAACTTTAAATATATTATTATAACTGTTCATTTTTAAATATTGAAACAAACAATTCTTTGCAAGTAGTAGCACAACTCATCGGCAGCGTCTGTTATACGAATGTATCGGCAAGGACATACCACAACCTCACAGAAGATCACGGATTGTATCATCTGGTGCCTGAAGGGCTTAGGACGCCTTGCGAACGCGATACCGTCAACGCGTTACGACTTTTGCACAGGATCTTCGCACTTGTATCGCTTCAAACGCGTAAGTAACGCTATACGAATGCGTATGCGCACCTCTCAACACGCTTTGCCGCGTTGCCTCGGCATTCCAAGTGAGCTATATAGATACAAACCCGCATTTGAAGCACCTATTTGCGTTTGTATCGACACAAACCCATACAATCTGCAAATACGCGCCTATAATCCTTATCAAAAACGCGCGTCGTAAGCGCATTAAAAAACGTCGCGTGCACAGTCCCTTACCTTGTTCTACATTACAAACTACTACGCCAATCTATTGATACTTAGGTAGTCACACACAATTGATGGCAGCAGTGGCCATGTTTAAAATTAAACATAGACATAAAATCGGTATCAAATCGACAGTACTAATATAATATACCACCAAAACCAAAATAAACTTAGCACTGCTCGCAGCCAATGTTTAGATAACCCAGTACAACGCTTATGAAAGCATTGGAGCAACATGGCGAATTTATATACACGTAAAACTCTATTACTACGCAGTTTATTTGTGTAACAAACAGATTGGAATCTAAAATAGTAGTCTTAACAACTTTCCTTGAAACGACTCTGATACAATAAAACGTATTTTTTTTGTAACCTTCCACTAATGGCATATGGACGTGTGCTTTGTTTTTCATGATATTGCAACTATTAAACTAATATGTTAAAACTATATTTCGCTTATGAATATTCATTTGTTTTTATTAAATAATGCGTGTATTTTATGTTTTTTTTTCATTATTATTATTTATTATAATACTTTTGTTTATAAATGTACGTAATAATCGGTATAATGTGGAGTCACAGTATAGAAGTATACTGTTAGCATTACTAGTGCCACCGACCGATTGTGAACTTCGTCAGTTTAATAGGACTAGGCATATTATAAACATTCAGTAAATGGTGAAATTAACGAATTGCTCACAATTTGACACAGAAATGGCACATTTCTCGATAATTTATTCCATCAAAGTCAAATCGTCAAATTGTGAAATGGTATTTTGCTTTCGTTATTACTTTAAAGTTAAAGTTATAATGAAAGATAATTATAGGTTAGGTTCTCTAGGTTGGCCCTTATTTAATTAATCTGTTTATAAAAAATAGGTTTTCGTTTGAAAAGATACATCAAAGTGTCAATAATTTTTCAATCAATGATTCAGGGCGCATAAATGTAAGCCTATAATATCATTTTAACTGGCTGACAATCCACTACTGAACATTTACAGTAAGGCAGAAAAGCAAAGTGATAAATATATTTATTTAATTAATCTACGTATAACATAAAATATAAAACATATTTACAACACAATATGCATGATAAACTATCAATGCCTGTGTAATTTTTCACAAAATGTTTTGTTAAATTAGCCTCGTGAAACATTGACATAGTTTAAGAATTAAATTCTACATAACAATACTTCATTACTAATTAGAGGATACCATTACATTATTTGTCGATCTGACAATTTTTCTGGGTTAGTTGTGAATGGTGCCAACGTCGGTGCATCCAATTGTGTCATTTATTCCTTTCGAAAGTCCAATTTAAAAATAGGTTAATGGTTGTTTTCACGGACTAGACACCGTTGAATAAAATTCTTATGTTGTTTTCTTTGTACGTTATATTGAAGCCACATAACATTATCTAATGTAAACATACGACTATCGTATGGTTTTGTGTCCTAAATGGATATCAAAAGACTTAAATGTTATTTACTTTAATTAATGGGAAATTAAAAGTAGGAAAATGAGCGATATATTAATATAATAAGTATAATATAACTTACATAAAATTTTGTGATAAAAGTTGACTCAATGGATGAATGAATTAATGGGTTAATAGGCGAAAGGATGCATGATGATTTTCGCGAATTGAAGTCGGTTTCTTATAGTATTACTGCATTTAGATTATTCCTAATTTTTGAAGTGTCAACTTCTTTAGCCGCGTTAGACGATATTTGGTACGGAAAAAACTTATAGGTTCGTGTGAACAACATGCGCAACATGCCACATGTGTCAGCAACGTGCTTATTTGAATTTGGAACAATTACGACGAACTTTTTAATTTTTCTTGTATTCAATTTTGAATTTTTCGATCCAAATTATTTTTTGATTAGTTATTTATTTTTAAACTATCGTCGTACTTTTTCACCTATGTTAGTTTTTCAAGTTATAACGAGATTAACTTTAGGCAATTGATTTTTACATTTATATTGTCTCAGTCGATCAATCAAAAAACAAACAGGCCACTTAGAGGGAATTGACCGCAATAAAAGGTTTGCATGATACGACGCCTTTACCATTTCCCGATTTATTTTTCCTTAATCGCTTCTTATGACCCCCAGGGGACTGGAGACTGATTCTTTTTACCAAACGCCTACTTCTCGAAAATCTTGCGTCACGGAAACATTGTGAAATAACAATGTAATAAATGTAATAGAAAGTTACCAATAAAATAAAGTTAAAAAAATATCCAGCAGTAATTGTGTTTGTTATTCTTTTACGGAAAAACTACCGAACGGACGTAAATTTCAATTTATATTTGTAAAGCTTATACATCAGAATAACAAAACGGTACATACCATAAATACTCTGTCTAAAAACATCCATTTCAAGATTCATCTTCTTCCTTATTAGAAAAGGACGGCTGGGAGAATAGGCACCTACAATTAGGACCTCGGCACCTCACTCATCTGACAGAATGCAGAATACTTCTACTTCTTGCCTGTCTTCTGTGAGGGCGTGGTATTTGACCGGTCGAGCCGGCCCATTCGTGCAGTAGAGTTGCTTTTGCGAGCTCTACCAAAGTTTAACTTCCTTCCCCGAGTCGGTCAATTAATATCAGCTACTTATTGTTTCCTATACATAATAATATCTAGAATTAGGTATTTAAAACATGGAAGTGACGACAAATATCCAACTCAACATATAACTCAACATATAACAACAAAATTATTATAAACCAGTGATCGTCACGCACCGCATGGCCTGACACATGAGGATCGCCTAGCGAGTTAATAGTCACTGCATTAAGATAGATTAATGTGTTAAAGTGTAAATTAATTTTTCATAATTAAGTACATCTACTTATGTCGTTACATTAGATATAGCCTGTATAGACAACCTGTAGCTTGTGGTCCAAAATCGAATGCAAGCGGTTTTTCCTCTTATGTACCGTATCAGATTTATATAATCAATGATCTATTCTAAAGTACAGATTTTAACTTACCTAAGAAAGCTGTTTTCCATCAATTTTGTTCTCATATTGGTCGCCTTTTTCATCTCTACTTCCGCTGCTGAAATGATACATTTAATCTGAGTCATAAGTATATGTAGGTACCGATAAGAATATTTAAGATTATATTTATTTTTTACGTTTAAAGACACACTTTTTTTAGATCAAGGGAAAGTATTATTTATTCAACGTCAAGTATTATTCAAACCTAACCATAGAAGACATTTATACACTAAAGCAATATTTACAGTCGTCCTTAGATGAAATCCTCGTAATCAGTAATTAGGCGACCCATTACTAGATATATCAATTTAGACATGCGTGCACGTATTATCTATAGGCCCTATACAATATTAAGATGTTTCTTCGTTCGCAGGTAACAGCTGCGGGGAAAGCAGTGCTAGTAACGGGATGTGACAACGTACTCGGCAACGCACTCGCGCGTCGTCTCGACGACCTCGGCTATCACGTGTTCGCCGGCTTCCAGAACAAGGCGGGAAACATAGACGCTGACATGCTTAAAGAAGACTGTTCGGGACGCTTACATACCTTGCAACTCGACATCACGTCTGAAACTCAGGTAATATTATATCATCATCGTTCATCAAGCGCATTTTAAGCAATATTGCAACCATATTTTTTTATGGAAGAAGCTGGCAAACGGGCAAGCGGGTCACCTGTTGTTAAGTGATCGCTTCCCATAAACATCCGCAACAAGCATATGTGTCGCAGATGCGTTTCCTACCTTTAATGGACAGAGAAAGTGATAGATAGAAAAAACCATGATTTATTTTCCCCATTTACCTCCTCCCCGCCGACCGATTGTCAGAGACACTTTATAATTAGGCTAGGCAAATTATGAACGGTCGGCACATTCTCAGTTGAACGAATCTTGACAATATGACGTTTCATTTCCAGTCACTTTCTAATAGGGCGAAGTCATTGGGCGAAGTACGGTAGGAATATTGTGAATATGATAAAAATGTCGTTCAACAAAACGAAACGTCCGCGCTGATTGGTCGAAACTCATATCCTGCGCCACTTCTTTTCTTTTGCTAGTAAGCTGTTGCAAAACGTAAACAAACCAAATGTTCTTGTGAAGTTATTTTCAATTATTATAGTACCATTAGTAAATAAATTATAAATTACATTGACATACTGAACTAAAATTAAACCAGTGAAAAATAATTATTAGTGAATTTAACGATATGTTTGTGGTTTAAATAATTTTAATGTTTAAGAAACTTGTGTAATATTGTTTGAGACGCCTATATCCAACTGTTAAAGGTGATAATTCTTTTGGTTATTTTTAACTGTCCATGACCTGTTGGAAAATAAATAATTTGTGTAATTTTGCAACTATTTAATGTAATGCATATTTTTAGTTACTAACGCTACGAAAATAATTGAAAATAAAATCACATTTATTTGTTTACTTTTAGACTGAAGGGTGACAGGCAATGAATCAAAAAAGCGGGTCTCAAGTTTCAAGTCTCAATCAGCGCTCAAAGTTCGTAATGTAGACAAGGACATTCATGTATATTGGATAAATATTAGCCTGCCTTACGTCGCCGCTTTGTAAGTGCCTAGAAAAGAAACGGCACATTCTCAATAACTCGTTAAACTGACAATGTGCCGACCGTTTAGGATTTGCCTAGCCCGATTATAAAGTGCCTCCCGTTCCAATCGGTCGGTGACATATACAAAGTGAAGCTTTGAAAGACATGTTTCCATGGAATAGTACCGTTAAATAATAACCTACGTAAGCATGCATAAAGCTCTAACAGCAATCGCATCTTTTTCCCTGAAGTTGTAGCGCAAAAGAAAAATAAATGAAATGTTGATGAGGTAGTTAAGGAACATCTTTAACGATTGACATACTCGAAGTTTTTCTTACGTCTTCAATTACTGCTGAAGGCCAAGATCGAAAACCGAACACAACGTGTCTTTTCGAAATTTGGGATACATATTATCATCATTCATAATAATAAAACTACATAAAACATCGCATTGTTATAATGTTACACTAAGTAGTTAGTTAACTAAGACTAAGACACTGAGTAGCTAAGATTATATCAGTATGGAATATCGGGTATATCTTATTATGATTTTCACCCACTACAATAATAATATAGCCTTTTATTCTGAAATTTGGTTCGTTTCGGTACTATAATTGCAAATTATATGATGTCCCTAATTTCAGTGTGCCGTTTGGCATAGGCCTTCTCTAAACTTTTCCACTGTTTTCTGTCGTGGGCGACTCTCCTCCAATTTGGACCACCCACTATACGACGTGTTTAACTCAGTCCTGTGAAAATCAATTGCTCTCACAATTGTTCCAACAGGCCTATAAGATAAATGTTATTTCTGACGACGAAAATTTACATTTGCTACCTTTAATAACATAATACCTATGAGTAAATATAAACTGGCACTGACTTATGACGACATAGAAAATGAACTATTCATATGATATTTAATGCATGTATGAATTTTTGATGACTCATGCAAATAGATTCAGTAGTTTGCTGAATTTGAAATATTTGATATAAATTTATATTTGGCAGCAGCCATCAAGGCCGTTGCGATGGTGTAGGTGTCGTTAAGCCGGCATCCGAGAACGATAAACTCCACAATATCGCCTAGTTAATTGTGACGTATTATATTCCCATTGCGCCAGGGTAAATAGGGACAATGATGCAGAATACACATAAATTCCTTAATAGTAAGCAATTTTTTAACTTTCTTATATTAACTTGGCCTGTATGCGTTTATAAATCAACGTAAAGAATTTTTTGCCAACTACCAGATGTAATTGAACATCTGGAAATTTGAAAATATATACGCTCACGCCGCTAACCCTGAAGGGTAGGCAGAGATTATGGATTTCTATTTGGCGCGATCCTGGCACACCTCTCTCGCTTCTTTTACATCCATACACCTACGCATACAAGCTCGACATCCATTTCATTCAAATTCCTTTCATTTAACTTTCAATTTTTTTTTTTCCAGAGAACTTAAATATTTTTCTTTCCGCAATCATCTTAAAATAGCTCTACTCTAATACGGAGCTTATTAGAGTAGAGCTATTTCAAGGCCGGGGTAGTAGAAGCAAGTGCTCGGTGGCGCCAAAGCTTGAACAAACCCTTGATCCGGCATAAACAAATGCAAAACTAGATAATAGTCAGCTGCAACGTTGGACCCCGATAAGCCCTCGTATTTATTACCGCGCTTTTGTGTCTTTCATCCACAACTACAAAATCTATTATACTTCTGTCTTGCTCTCTTTCCCAAGTAAACATATAAATCATCTTAACTTCGGCAAAACAAGGTATTTGCCACAATAAGATTTTTTTCCATCCACACCGCGAGAATACTTTCGCCGTTCTCATTGACACAATCACCACCATACGCTCCCAATACACTTACATACCCTGCCCTTTTTACACCAACCCTTCCATTAAAATATGCTAACATGATTATTCTTTCATTTGTCTTACTATTCTCTAATGTTTCTCTTACATTCTTACAAAACTCCTCTCGGATATTAGCGGGGTTACACTTGTCTGGGGCATAAGCTCCCACGGCAAACAATCTGTGTAACCCCCGAAGCCAGAGGAGTCTTGGATTCACGCAACCAAAATCTTTCACAAATCAACTCATCCTTTCAGAAATAATAATCCCTACATCTTGACATGCTCTCTCGCACTCGTCAACACCTGACCAATATGAGGTAAGCGTGCCATGTGTGGTAATATCTTTTCCCTGTCTTTTCGGCTCACGTCTATACCCCTGTTATTCACTAATTCATAAACACACATTGCTCCACAAACATTCATGGTGGCCAAACGGGCCTCCATAATCCACTTATCGCCCCCCGGGTGACGGAGAGTGACGGTTGGCGAGCCGCGTCGCCGACATGTCTCCCGGAGTACATATTATCTTATAACATTCTTAACATTATACTATAAATAAATACGTAATTAGTTAATTAAAATATAACTTAAGAGTCAGTAAAAGCTCGTGCTTCACTTGAAACCAGCGAGAACGGATTGTAGATTGGAAAATTTACTGAAGAAGTACTTTTAAATTTGAAAGTCTGCATTAATTCAGGATCGATGACAATAACTTTATTGCCACTGGTCCTAATTTTCTAAAAAGTACAATGAGGTTAAAGAATTATAATTTCATTTTAAGAGATAGACGAAGATAACAATCCCTGAGAGGGTAATAAACTTAATACGGGTTATAAACTTAAGTCATCGGTATAAGCTTATTAACAAGCTTATACCGATGACTTCAATTCAAACCGTCCAAAACTGTCAACGCTTACTATACTTCTAAAATACGCCATAATCTAGCGAAAGAAACAGCTAATTAAAGTTTCATATAACATGTTAAATATAACGAGACTTTGCTGGCAACATTAAATCTAATTTCACAAGCTTCCAAACGCTCAAACGTTAATATTACGTTGAAGTTTAATTACGACAAATATATAAATACAACAATTTCTTAATTTAAAAATGTTATTCAATGAGTTGTTTAGATTTCCTTCTTGTTATTATAAGCCTATTTTTATATTTAATTTAATAATCATTGAACAAATATAAATATTTCCCTCGGTAAAGTAAGAGTAAATATAACCAAAGGGATAACAAGTACTCATACACGATTATGACCTTACTGTCTCTTGTATAAAATGTTTAAATGACGCGGTCTTTTACTTCCGTATCGTACTGCATTTATCGCAATAGAAATAGATACCGTAGATAAAAAGTAGGTAAACAAGTAGGCTAGATTCAAGATCGATTTAAGACAGGTGCGAGCAAAAGCATCTTTGTAATTTGATAACAGCTACCGTATCTCGTGGGCGCCCTAGAATCTCAATGCCAATGCGACTGCAGCCCAAGGCGAGGTCCGTGAACCAGATTATCTGAGAATCCTTGACTAGACTAGAATAGTTTACTATTCTATTGACAGTCCAGCCAAGCGCCCTAAAAACTTGGCCGCCTTTCAAACTAGAAACAATAACAAAATAACATGGTTTCCCAGGTACCTCAAGTCAAAGAAAGGCAAATCAGTCAGAAAAACTACCGATCACCCAATTTACATTAACTGTAGACTTTCACTATAAATGCCATAACGTATCGAAGAAACATCATAAGGACTGCCGACAGAAGTAGGTTCATAAGGTCGCAAAAGCGAAATTAGTAGTAGTAACTTTTAGTAAATGTACTTATATACATTATTTTGTTCTTAATATTTTACAAACAAGTAATTTAGCGACATCTCTGTATGCAACTTATCAATTTTTCTCTGCAGATATTGTCGGCGTCTCTGTATATCGTGGACCACTTACCAGAGGGCGCTCAGGGTCTATGGGCAATCGTCAACTGCGAATCCTGGTGTGCGCTGGGCGAACTAGAATGGGTTCCTTTCTCAGTCATCCGCAGAGCCATGGAAGTTAACTTATTAGGTAAGGTGTATCTGATAGATCTACGAAATGCTACGTCGCGCTACAGCTTTTGCTACGAACTTATTTAATGTTCAAGGTATAACATAGATGGCACTTGCACAAAATAAATTTAAAAATTTCAAATTGGTTTATAACATAATTTAAGAATTGTTATCTTTTATTATTATGTATCATTAGGTATATAACGTCTAAATGTCAAATACAACATTTTTTATTCAGCTCTTTATGATTATTTCAAGGCACGTATTGTCGGTAAAAAATACACTCCATCTCTCTGGGAGGTATCATACTGCTAGACTAGAGCGTATTACTGAAAATATCATAATTAACAATAGATGGCGTAAAATTAAACATATATGAAATATTATCTGAAGTGAGACATGGCCAGCCATTGCAAAGTTAGGTGTGTTATCTGATAATAGCATCTATGAATTAAAACTATAAAATATTGTGTTGAACTATCTGTTTTAAAATCTCATCTAAATATATATTTGATGAAAATAAGTTATTTTACTACATAATCCTAATTTTGTTACATACTGTAACTAGCATTATTAAATAAATAAAATAAACTGTTTAGTAATATTATATTTTGATAAAATATCATTACGAAATTATGATCTTAAAAGTATAATTTTATCAATTAAAAAGTGGAGCATTAGTTAATCCAAAATGGCATTACTTTCGATATAAAAAAAATTATTATAAAAACATATATATGACACTTGTAATTAACATACAATTACAATAGTAAAGTTTTAGAAACAATACAATATCGATAAAAACTTATCCCACGTATCCCAATTGAAGTATTGATGGTGGGTGATGCAAATTTGATCGAAACCCACATTACACACAACGACAACAAAACTAAACAAGTGCCAGATTATTAACTATAAATTATATAACTTGGCTTAATCTGCCTTGGCTATAGTTAGTAGAGCATATGCATTTGACCCATGCGTGATGGTAGCTGGCGGGAGCAAAGCTTTCAAGGCTGCGGTAACAATCGCACAACGTAGGACCCTATCCCTTGAAGCGAGCAATGTTGCTGTGCTGACTTTGTTTTCGTGGCGATGTCATATTATACAATTGAGAGAGTACAACACGCATTGACATACGATAATCGATTGAATTTGTGCTTACGCACTAACAATGAGCCGACAGTTCTTTTGCTGGTTCGCCGGCGTTATTTTGCGGAATTTTGCAAGCGCGTAAAGGGTTTTTAGCACTTTATAAACAACTTTCTAGATCTTCATTATTCCTGGTGCCTGGTGGTGTGGTGAATATTCATTCTTCCAAATATAACCTTAAAGAACCAATTACTACAAAACACAACGTAGAACAAAAGTCCTAAACTAAACGATCACCTAAGAAATTATCATTGGCCAAATAATTAATATACCTCCTTTGAGAAAAATCATAACGATTTTCATTCTGGTCAGAAATATTTTCTAAGTCGATTTTATATCGATTTCGGCTCTAATCTCTTACATTTTTATAAGGGATAAAGGTGAAAAAAGGTAAAAGGTGAAAACAATAAATACATATGTACATCATATACCTTCTTATGCCTCTTAACCAGATAGATACGAGTGATACACATATTCATCTGGTACACATGTCTCTAAATATGTGAGTTTTATGGTGTGGTTACAACGAAAAACAAAAAGTCGAAATTAAGGTTAACGTGAAACCTTAATTTCGTCTTTTTAGTTTGACACCGATTCTGTTTGAATTAATTAATTACGCTTGAAGGTCTGCTCATAACACTGTCCTCGCCTTTGTATCATAAAGTTTCTTTGTCTCGCTAGTCGCTTTTGTAATTTGTAATGTAATTTCAAGATGAAATTTTCATAACATCAATTCCCGAACGCAAACTTATGCTTGTTGGCTCAAGCCATAATTTCCAATAACACGCAGTTTTCAAATTTGACAATCTAAATATATATATCTCTTACGGGTCATAAAACACCCACAAATTAATGAATGGATGAACATCAGATCCCAATACTAGATATACCTAGAAGAAAACATCAATGGGAACAGTATATTGCATCTTTGTTTTCTGACAATGACCGGAGTGAAGGATTACCTTACATAACCGAATACCGACATCCGAATAATATTTGAACCTTCTTTGTAGAAGTAACGAAAGAAGTAACGAACGAAGTCTTGGAAATGAAGTAACGAATGATGTTGATATTGAGAGAGATGTTCAACTGGGTTGTATTTGGCACCGATGCTGTTCAATTTATAGTCGGAAGCAATAAAGCCAGACACATTGCATGATTTGCACTGCGGAGTTAAAATCAATGGACGTAACATCAACAATTTTAAATATGCCGATGATACAGTACACATAGCATCGTCACTTCAAGATCTGCAAAAAATTGTTGACCGGGTTAAATTAACTTTCAGTCCAGCTTTTAGTCCAGCTTTCTCGTAGCACAATTTGTGCTACGAGAAAGCTGGACTTAAAATGAACGTTGTGAAAACTAAGCTCATAGTTACATCCAGAAAAGAATTGACGACTGCATAACTGTGCGAGGCCTAAACGTCACAAAAACGCGAACTTTTGCTGACCTT
This sequence comes from Papilio glaucus, assembly GCA_000931545.1. Taxonomy (NCBI): domain Eukaryota; kingdom Metazoa; phylum Arthropoda; class Insecta; order Lepidoptera; family Papilionidae; genus Papilio; species Papilio glaucus. The sequence continues at coordinate 38,342 of JWHW01047109.1, forward strand.
AAAAGAAGTGTTGGTCGTAGAAAAAAAATCATCGTAATATTAGAGAGTGGACCGGCATTGCGAGTGCCGTCCAGCTGTCCCTCCTCACAGAGGACAAAGGAAAATGTGTTGAACTAACTGCCAACCTCCGCTAATCGAAGAGCCAAATTAAAAAGAAGAAGATATACATAAAGAAATTTATTTGTAAGATTTATAGTCAAAGTTCCATTTCATTTATTGGCTTGAATATTTATTGGCCTATAAACTTGAAAGTTCAAGAGCATGAAATCAAAATAAATCTTTCATCTGCTGTTTACTGAAAGCGGCAACGATTTCATATTTAACAGCTGAGTAAACCTGTAAATAAACCTAACGCTTCCTCTACACATTTATCTATTTCGGCTAAAACAGCATTCTCGATTTACTGCCTATAAACACAGGTTTCCCTACAAAGGAAATGTTTAAATTTAGACACCTGCATTTGATTTTAAGACTGTTCGTGTAATTTCCTACTTCAATACATTCGACTGGGTACTATTAGTAGAAGCTATCACTATAAGAAAACCAATGGTCGATAAGAAGCAACATATCTGAGGAATCAAGGATGCATTGCCCCAGCATTGAGCCAGAGGAATAAGTAGATAGGGAAAATGATACTAAAAGAAGAGGGCATCCGATATACTTCAGACCAAATGCAGAAGCATATGTAACACCGTCACGTTTTTTTTTTATGGGCGGCTCTATGCCGCCCTCTCATTCCCCTTAACATGTTGAAGGTCAGGGACCTTGGGTGCGGGTAATAATTTTTTCAGTTATCTTTTTATTTTCCGTAAAAACACGGTCACGTTAGTGTTCTGTATACCTTAAATAATGATCCAAAATATATAAGTTTACGTTTTGGGGCACAGGTCCAGCACGGCTGGTGCAGGTGATGCTACCGCTAGTGCGGCGATCGCGCGGGCGCGTGGTGTTGGCGTCCTCCATCCTAACTCACGTGGCGGCGCCCGTGCGCGGCGTCCACGCCGCCTCCATGGCCGCGCTCGACGCCCTCGCCGCCTGTCTCCGAAGGGAACTCAAACCGCGAGGCGTTGATGTTGTAAATCATTATTTTTTATTATATTTCAAAATAGATAATACATGGATCATCATTAATCAACTGAAGTCTTCTCCTAGACGTAGCCCCCTCTTAGGAAGCATAAACATACAAAAACAGCATACAGGTATCGAGAACTGAATACGTTACTGTAGAGTACCTTTACTTTTGTATAAATACTTAGTACTGTAATCTTCTCCATGCATGTATTTTCGGAGAAGTAGTTGCTGGTAACCTTATTGACGGTTCTTACAGCTTCATCGAATACAGGGCTCGCGATCCGAGTGATCTTGAGCTAAAAAATAAAAATCCTAGGTCCCTAATGTAATCTAGGGGCCTAGTTGCTGGATTGGCCAGCTATCGGTGTAAGTGTTGTGTCTTCTCAGGTTGAACGTAATCTTCTCCAACTAACATATGGAGTTAAAGCACGAATGGCTCTACATCGCATACTACCTTAAAACTCTAAGATTTTAGGAAAAAAAATTACGTCTATATCGTTTATTAAAAATATATTTAATGTTGGGTATTATTGCTGACTAACATCGAACAGATTCTTGAGTGATTACCATGTGTGATGATGAGATTATGATAAAAGTTAGAGGAATGTGCTAAGCTGTCGTTAAATCCCTGTCCTGCTCATTTTATTAAATGCGAGATTCGTTTCTAACCATTTATTGATCTATGTCTCCGATATCTTTAACTCCACAGTAACTTTTGCTATCCTTATTTATTTTTTTATAATTAACATAAAACTTTACTTTAAATGTTTTAAATGTTTATATTTCATGAGGTGGTTGTTGCTGCTGGAGAATACACGACCGGTAGCGCCTGGCTGTCCGAGGAGAAACTTCTGGAACAAGCGCGCGACATGTGGAAGAGACTGAGCGATGAACAAAAGGGCGCATACGGCGAAGATTATTTCGAGCAAGCCCTCCGCAGCCTTGAAAAGTACACTAAGAGTGCGGTAATTATAAATTTTATACAATAAATATCTGTTGGTTATAACATTGTCTTGCTTGATACAAATTTAATTTTGGAGAGTCACACCACTCCCTGCTAGATGCTTCGAAGCCGATAATAGGAGACTTCACGTGAAAGGCAACAGCTACGTACTTGCGTCCATAAAAATAAAAAAAATATGTCGTCGACAATTAACTTTTTAGAGCTGAAAGGATCGAAATTATTCACTCTTAACTTTATACTTAGGGTACGGTCGCGATTGAATTTGTTTAATCTTTACTGACGTAGATATCATCGTTTTTCACCAGGACGCTGACCTGACTGCGGTGACTCGTTCCCTGAGCGACGGCGTGACTCGCACTTTCCCCCTGGCGCGCTACACTCCGGTGTCCCCAAGGGAGAAGCTGAAGTCTTTACTAGCAGAGCACCTGCCACGATCCCTCTATGAAGGCCTTTACTCGGATTAAGCGAATTCAATCATTGGAAACGAAATAGCGAAAAAACGTTTTTGGCAATACAATTCAAATTAATCTACCAACCTTGAAAAATCTTTTGAAATCATATTTTTTCATGTTTTGTTTGCATACATAGGAAAGAAACAACATAGTAAACAAATCTATAAAAATGATTCAGATTTGTTAAAGGATTGTTTTAATATTGTATTGTTATTACGTGCATATATGCAACAAAAGTCGTTGTTTGTTGACTATTTATGATTGTTAAATGGCTTTGTGACGAGTAAGACTACGACAGTTAATAATTAACTTTAATTATTCTCTTACTAAGACAAGTTAAAGTAATTATGAAATAACAAGTTAACATTGGTAATTCAAAAATAGGTTTTAGATAATTACCATAAACGATCATAAGATCTTGTAACACCTATATATCTTGGTAGTGATGGTGACGTAAAATAATATTAATTGTTTCAATATATAATATATCAGAATTCTAAGCTGAATGTAACACGTATGACATACGTGAAACCTTCAGCTTGATGTGGCGCTGATATTTTATAGGTTGCCATATTTTATTCTTAACCTATGTACATTTTTCACAGATTATGTTTAAACATTTGCTAACGATATTTTTTCTGTTATATACATTTATTAATTTACTTCTTGTTACGTAGTATTCATCATTTCATCTTCGTATTATTTATATATTATAATGCAATAACTTTCGATATTAATCAGTTTAACGACAAAATGGCCGCGCCTCGGTCGAACAGCTGTTCCCTTGCATAGATGACAGTGATTGAAGACATGAAACATTCAGATTAATATGGCGCTAGCGCTGCAATTCATTCTGTAATTTACTGAACTAGGTAATCAACAAATCCACTTGAATTCGTTTCTTAAAATAAAAAATCTGTCTATACATAGCTAAATTTGATGCATTGTCTGGATTACGTTTTTTTGATTGTATTCTTAATAAACTATTATGCATCGACCGATTACAGTTTTAAAGTAGCGCTCAAATTTAATTATGAAAGATTTCCTTCCTTCGTTCCTCTCAGTCGTCCACTGCTGGACGTTTGATCGCCACAAAGATCGGTCCCCTGCCAACATCTAGTCATTAAATTAAATTTAAAACTATTAAGCTAACCTATTTTAATTCGTTCGATAGTTTAAGGAACAATTAGAGAATAGCAATAATAATAAATCAGCTTTTTTTTTAGTGTGTTTCCCCACTACAGGGATACGGGTCTCCTGTCCGAGAGAGGGAAGGGGCCGAAATCCACAACGCTGGTCCATTGCGGGTTGGTGGATGTCACATGTCTTCGAATTAGGTGGTTCTAAGACATGCTGTTTTCCTTCACCGTTTAAAGCAGTGGTGATGACCTAAATTACACAAAGTAAGGAGCCTGTCTGGGTTCGAACTGTTGACCTACAGTTCGTAAGTCGGGGCTTAAACCACTGGGCCACCACTGCTCTCTCAAATAAACAATACTAACAATTAAAACAAGATTTTTTATATTAATTACTAATTAAAATTGTGACTACGTGTTGTATATCTTGCATTTCTTAATAATTTAACATTTAAACAAATTTCGCATTTTGCAAAGATTATAGAAAAATCCTTTATTTAGGTGTTTTAGCAGTGTGAATGCCTTCTTATGAAATGATTTCGCTTAATTGTACTCGACAATACATTTATATTACTGTGTTAAACGTTTGTGTGCATTTAAATTTCGTAGGCGTTCCTATGTATTCACGTGTGAGAATTATGTAATACTTATATAATATATACGTAAACTATAAAATAGCTGTTTGATTTTACTCTTATTACTCAATATTTTAAAACTTTTAATGTAATGAGTATTCTGGGAGATACGATGCTTGAAATATGAAATAACGATGTAGTCGATATCCAGCGTTCTATTTTAATGATGTGGTTAAAATGTAACACATCACAACGATTGTGTCAGGGTTAATGATATCAGTTTGAAGTTTATAGTTCACTTATACACTTAATCACAGGACTTAAAAGAAAATAATGACGAGTGATGTAAATTTTTTATTTTATGGAATATTCGGGTCTTCGCTAGCTTTTGCATAAATAAATTGTTTTTATCCTTACGTATGAAACATAACAACACACAGCGTATTTTACCAGACTAAAAGTCTAGACTGCCAGATTAAAAGTCCTAAGTCTAGGATCTTTTCATGTTATGACATACCTCTCCCTCCATAGTTAAATGTAGTTGGAAGTCCATTGTTGAACATAACGTCTTTGGCTTTGGGTGGTGGCTTTTTTTTTTTACGTTTGGAAAATGCACCTTATACATGTCCACTGTTCAGGGCAACAAGGGGGTCTGTGGGACTTACCCCACGAGGGGCGTACCCACTAAAAACCTAACGTTCCCTCATAGCCATGGTGTGGGCGCCACGGGAGCATGACTAGCACGTGACACCGC
>JWHW01047109.1:52614-65317 GCA_000931545.1 Papilio glaucus
AGATTTTTCAATATTATTTCAAATTTAAATAATTATAACCTTCAAAAACAACGCTACCGATTTGCTACCGATCGTACCGAGGACTTTGCGGGCTCTCAAAAATGGTCGCAAACTTCCTCGCTACGCACCGATAAAATCGTAAAGTTTGCGACAGATTTCGGAAAGATACCGATAAAAATCGCAAACTGACACTGTCGAGACTACCAATTATTGCAAAGTTGCGATGACAGGGACTTTGCGACCGAAATCGGTCGGAAAGTAATCGTAACGAATGTCGAGACTGCAGGCACTGGGCCATTTCAAAACAGACTAGTAAAGAACGCCAAAAAAGACAATCGAAAATGCGGGCTTACCTGAAAAAAGTTCTGATCAGAAAAAAACCTAATCAGGGTCTTGGCTTGACACAGGATCGTTTATCTAACGAGACGGAGGAGCAAAGTGCCCACCACCACAAAACGAAACACCATCAATGTAGTCAAAGTCAATCAAATACGCTTTATTAAGAATAACTCAAAAACAACAACAACTTGCGCGTAGTTTTTACTTACTTTGTAGTTTAAACTTTTGATATCTACTAAACTATGTGTTACAGCGTTATAGTAAAATACAAATACTCTAAAACTCGGGGAGCCCCTCGTGCATCTGGGACCCGGCAAGGGGTGAGTCCGTGCTGCACGTAATAGTTGACTGCCCAATGTAAGCAACGTATAGAAGTGACGCTGAAATAGAAATGAGGCAGGAAATCAGCACAGAAAATATAAGTAACTTGATAGGAAAAGTAAAGATGTCTTTATTAAATATAGTAAATACGTAGCAAGTAAGACAATTAATAGAAATAAAACATAGTTGAGCCTAGTCATCTTAATCTGTTAGTATATAAGCTATTCTTTAGTCATTAATGAATTGTGCCTTTAAAAGCTGTGATAGTTCTTAAGTATTTTAGCGAAATTTTATATTCCTTGTTTAATTTTGTTATTAAGTATTTACATAGCAAGAAACGGCTCTGGCGGCTCTCTCCCTGTCGTAGCCAGGCAACACAGCCAAAAAAAGAGAGGGCGGCATAGCGCGGCAAAAAAAAATCTTATTCCAACCAATGTACTACTGTAGTATAATACCTACGACCTACTACTTGTGCTCGAGGGGATTCGTAACCCAACCGTAACTTAATGTAGTTTAATATTACAGCCCTGTGAGCCCTTAGTATTGACTTTCCATTTACTAGATCCACGTGTCGTGTTCACTCAACCATTGCCTTGTAGGACATAATTATAGTTACACACAGAAACACCCCTCAAGGTAAGCAAGATAATGGATCAGCTATACGTACAGTGGTTCCGCCCTGATTAATTCTTTACCATAGTAGACTTTCCTTTATTTATTTGCTACTTTACTATCTTGATATCATATATATAAAATGTAACTGATCGCTGTCTGTACATGGAAGATATTTGAGAAAAACTATTATTAGGGCCTTCATAAACGTAATAAAACCCAAAACAATGATTAGTAGAATTTTTGTCGGTTTGCCTGTACGTTTGTTACCGCTAATCTCAGAAATGGCTGAACCGATATGAGTGCTGCTTTCACTAATATATTGTGGTATTGGTATTAATTATTGTGGGATTGGCTGTGGGTCCTGTGAACGTGACGTTTAGTATAGTATATAGTGACGTGAGTGTATAGTGAAGCGATCGGATCACCATAATCCCCGCGACCCGCGCAAAGTTGGGCAGATCGCTAATTATAAATCAATATATGACCCTATCAATATGTGCTTTAAGTACAAACAACCAGACTATGCATAAAACCTAATAAAAATAAACTTGCCCAAATATTGCTATCATACCTGATATTAAAAAAATAATTTTAAAAAGCAACTAGCCCAAATTTAACTTTTTTTTTACTAGGTATATAATATTTTCACTAGGTAAATAATAAAAAACGGGGATGAACGGTGACGGTGAATCTCACATAGGCAAATTATATTTTGAAAATATGTGTCGACGTCTATTGAGTTAAAATACTTGAAAGTGTAGTTATTTTTATCTATTTTACAAAAGTTATGTACTTAAAATTGTCTACGGTCGATACTTATCCGTTGGGAGACTGCTATACTCATTTATCATGCTATAATGCAAAGCACAAGTTGGCAAAGTTATTCATAATAAGGTCGCACCTATAAGCTTTCACAAGCCACAGTACCTAAAACAAGGCCATAAACTTCAACGTGGCAAACTATAGAGTAATAAATATCGCTTTTAATTTAATCTTATAAAATTAATTACAACATGACACAAAGTACTTTTTAGGTTTATGTTTATAAAATTTGAAAACTAAAGTTTGGAGTAGAGAGCAAGGATATGTTTTTGACATCATACCCATCGCATATTGTTGATAACTTCAACATTATAAATTACGTTCGATTGATGAAAATTTTTACAGTGAGAGTCCGCAACAACATCTGTGTCACGAATGGGCTGCCTTGACCGGTGAATACCACGAACTCACACAAGACAGGCGTGAAGTAGAAGTATTTCTGCGCTTCGTCTGATGAGTGAGATACCGGAGGCTTAATTCTAGTACTCTTTCACTTCCCATCGTTTTCTTATAAGAGAACGATGGGAAGGGGAATAGGAATTGCCGGGCAAGTGGACGGATAGGTAAAGGTTTTTGTTCTGATTGTCCCTTCCTGTGTCCATTATGCCTATGAATAGCGGTAACTTAATATTGGTTAAACCGTTTGCTCGTTTATCACCTACTGCTATAAAAAGAACAATGTCAGAGGGCGCTTAAATCATAAGATAGTAGGATTGAGTGCGGAGATCTTTTCGGCTCACCGTTTTTTCATTGTCCGATATATTTAAGACGACATCTACTTCCTCACTATCAAGTTTCTGCCCGGGTGCGAACAAATTTTAGAATTAGAGATTCGGGGCTGGTGGTGTGTCTTTAATAGTTTAAGAGGAAACGAGCATCGAGTTAAGTAATCTCCGTTATTCATGAACATCGACAGCATTTAAGTAATTATTGGCGTGGGTATCAGCCTTTAAGGATTAAGGGACGAAAGTACCGCTGGCAACAATTGTTACCACAAGCAGCTTCTGTAGGCAGAAAGTTGTAGGAAAAGCGTCGATCAACTCACGAACAAGTAGGATTTAAATTTTTATAAATTAATTATAAGATTTCAGAACCTACGCGATTAAAAAGTTTGACAACCTATGAATTATTCGTATTAAAAATATAATTATTATCAAAAGTTTGCTAAAAATTGGTACCTCTGGCGACAAGTCGCATAACCAACGCATGTTACGTAACTACTACGCATATACAATAACATGAATCTTGCGTGGATTGCGACACACCCGTCTGGTCACATCCCACTAACCCGTTCTCGACACATATATGTCTACTATGTTCGATCGTATGATTTCTTTGTTGTATATTGTACATACGAGCACATTGGACTCAGGACCATGAAAATATGCACGAGTAGGATATAGCATATATCATACTAGCGACCCCCCCACCATCCCTACTTTAGACATTAAGGGGATGAACATAGAAAAATCCTTTTTCAATGCTATCCTTGATTAGAAACCTCTGTCCATAGTTTTAAGTCTGTATGCCCAGAATATCAAATAGAATAAACATCAATATGTAAATATACACAAAGTATGTAGAATATCGTGCAATAAATATATGTATTTTATTTACATTTTATTTGTATAACTGTATATTGATGAGCCATTAGTTAATTAAAATCATACCAGCTGAGTGCAGAAACATTCCACGATAAGCCTCGTGACCATATACCACATAATATAGGTTATCTCTCAATATACATATAAATCTTAATCATTTTGCCATTTTCATTATTACACTTTAGATATTGAAAATCGATACTTACATACAAACAGCTTACGGTCGCTACTTTGTATATGGAAAGATTCGATTTTTTAATAAAAGATATATCTCAAGATTAGGAACTGTAACACATGCCAAATAATTTTAATGCAATATCGTATATTGCATATTTATTTTGATGCGGTAATAGACCCTTTATTTTTTATAATATAATTGTTAAAAAGATAATATTGTCATAAGTTCTAATTCTGTCAATGGTACTAGTAAAAGATAATATTGTCTACTGCTTATACATTTGTTTTGATTTATGTAAAGTTCCGTACAGATCGAATCAATGCCAAGCTTATTTTCATGGACGAAGGTGGCAAACGAGCAAGCGGTTCACCTGATGTTAAGTAGCTACCCATAGACATCCGTAACTAGCAAATGAGTTGCAAATGTGTTGCCTACCTTTACTGGACAGAGGAGGGGATAAACAGAAAGAGGATATTTCATTCTCCTATTCATCCCCTTCCCCTTCCAATCCTCTTACTCTTCCTATTCTATCCTTTGTAGGTAATTCAGAACCTCACTCATCAGACGAAACGCAGAAGTATAAAATACTCTTCTGCACGTCTGTCTTCTGTGAGGTCGTGGTATTTCAGTGGTCGAACCGACCCATTCGTGCAACAGATGTTGTTATTGCGAGCTCTATCACTGTAAGCAATTGTAATTTGCAAAAGTCATCATTTTATATTCGGGTTGCGGCCAAGCTAGGCCATAAGGTGATACTTGAAAACTTCATGACTTATTAGGATGAGATCTAGGTTGCTTAATATTGTCGCAACTATAACTTGACTATTCTGCCCAATGATATATATTGTACAAAAATTTTGCAGATACGTCATTAGCGGGCGAAAAGTGAAGACTCGAAAACATCCCCATGGGACATTTTTTCTTTCATGTGTTTACATTTACGCTTAAGTGACAAACGCCAGCTGTCCTCTTTTAATTTATTTAAATACGCCTTCTTTTTTATACCATTCAGCTTGTGGGAATGTTGCTAAATCGAAAAATTTCTGTTTTTGTCTATTGTATAATATATAATTAATTTGGCCTATATACCCCTAAATAAATAATTCGTACAAACGATTTTAAAAAAACAACACAGAAATAAAGATAGAGCCAACATACTTAACAGATAAAGATGTGTCTTTTCAAAGTAAAAAAAAGTGTTAATCCAAATAAAAAAAAATACAAATTTAACACTGGTTTGATAAAAAAAACAGGCTGGACCTTCTTTAAAACTAAGAAGAAACGGAAAGTTTTTGTTTTTCCCTTTTTTTCGTCTACGCTACTTTGAGCTGTAGGACAAAGGAGTGTTTGTTATTAAAACCCAGTGGAGTGGAAAGTAGAATGGCATCCAGACTTGTACGCTTGTACGCTGACAATATACTATATCATAAGCTAGATTAAATTGTGCATCCATTACTCTCATATCTAGCGACCTGGATCGTTGATACTTGTCATTCTTTTGTCTTTTTCATTTTTTTCACATTCCGAATTCAATGGTACTAGTAAATATCCTCCTTTAGGAATTTAAAGTAGGCAACATACGTTACTACTATATACCATTTTTAACTATAGTAATTATTATCCGCACGCAGAAACTTTGCCGAGGATAACCGCAACCCCGGTCATTAGTATACTTTTACTGTTGTTCCTCTAAATATTATATAATCTTTCAAGACTAAGAGGTCCACTCAACTTTTTCTGAGGTTTTGTATTTTATACTTTTACTGACACGGACATTTCGGGTCCTGTTAATAAAGACGTCAATCAGTCTCAATGCTTAAAGCAGGCGGACGTTCTAACTACACTTTATTCTGAACCCATCTAAACAATTGTGAAAAAAATGATGATTTAATTAACAACAATATAATCATAATTTAATGAACCTAGAGTTCTGGGGTCAAAAAGGGTGTTCACAAGGTGCCTATAGAAACTTGACAGAGTTCAGACAGTGCTCACTAGCTGAGGTACTCTGTGCGTACTATAAAACTTAAAGTAACACTACTACAATTAGTCGCATGCCTGCTGAATACAATGACTTCTTTCTTAATATTCCCTTTTTGGGATGTTTACGTACCGCGGATCTTAAATTGTTATAGGTTTGAAAACAAAGAGTTTCATCGCCACCTCCATTATATGCTAATTCTATGCAAACAGCATGCGAGAGAGACTTAATCGGCATTGTCTTTGATAATGTAGCAAGGTCTAGCGCTCGCACGCTCCCGGATCGATTTGCGTTGAGAACAGAATGTTAAGCGCCGTCACGTACTCATATCTCGCAGCATTTCAAAAGAGGGGGTTGAAGGTCTTGTCTTAGCTATATGTACATTCAATTAATTTTAAGCGTCTTTTTCTAAGAGCATTAAACTATTTTTTTAGTAGAGTGCTCAGACCAGACTATACGCAGACAATCGTACATTGAATGAAGCAACTATATCCCTATTGTAAACATATAACGTGATTACCGTTACAATGATATTTTATACTATAGATACTAATATATATGTTACACTGGTCAAAAGCGTTCCGAATACAGTGACAGCAACGTTCAGACATATCAAATGATGTAAAAATTATAGCGTGATTAAGAACCAAGTTGTCGTCAGCTAGCAATTAATTAGATACATATAATAGATTCCGGAGCAGCTAATAAAATATATAAATACTAAAGATTTCTTTTAATACTTGCCTATACAATTTCTACTTTAATGACAAGCATTCATTTTTGCTTTGAACAAAATAATATAATCGTGGAAGCGTTAACTAGGTCGAGAGACAACTAATATTCAGCTGATATTGCCACTTTCATCCGAATCGTCGTGGGGGCGAAGTTTGCTGATTTAATATCTATGAATCGGCAATGAAATACAAATTTCTTCATGACTAATGCTATTGTATTAACTAACTTATGATAAAGTATGCAGACCAACTTCTACTATTAAACGTCCAATAAAATTTGCCTTTGGTGAAAATTTTCCTAAAATAAGAGTATACAAACGTCTTTCAAGCAAGGAATTACAAGCCAAAACACTTTCGTTCGCGACTTAAAATATCTGAATTGCAACTGAGTTCGAAATTTTCAAAATGAAACATTTTTATTATATGTTAATGTACGTCGTGCATTTGTACATCACATAATGTATATAGAACAAAGTCGGGTTTGTTGGAACACTGATAAGTCAAGAACGGCTGGACCGATTTTTATGGCCTTTGATTTGTTAAATTTGTCTCCGTCTCTAATATAGATTTCCCCTTTCCATCCCTTCTTAAACAAAAAGGGATGGGAAGCGGAAGTGAACCAGATTTTTTTTTTGTTTCTGAAATGTCACTGTTGGCCTGGATGAGACATTTCTATCTACCCCGGGCTCGAGGCGGCAGGGTGCAGAAGGCGCCTAGCCTAAGCGTTTTTAAGAGTAACTTAGTTCGAGGGCTCTCTCCGTGGAGGGAGCCTCGGCACTGTCCGTTACTTTATTATTATTACCGGATTGGGAGGCCGCCGAGCTCTTAGGTCGCTTCTGCGGACGTTCCATGGAGTAACTGGGCTCATGGGCCTCCGTGAGGAGACCTCGGCTTAGGCTGTCACTCGCTACGCCTTTAGCATTCCGATTCGAGGGTGCCCGAGAGGGCCGAGCCTAGGCTCGATCGGTTGCTATTGTCGGATTACACGAATTCCTAGAGATAACATTACTTGGGAAAGCATTAGCGCTCGGAGAAGAAGTGGCGAAATAAACTCCAGCAACGATTCTATCATTAATAGGGGACTTTAGGTGTTGAGCTATGGTGGGCAGTCCACGTGTAAATCGACGTTGCGCACGATCCGTGGCGACCCTGTGGCCCTACGCAAAAATCTATTTTGGATCAACTAAAGTCGGTGGGTTTGTATCGAGGTGCGATTTGGTTGGGTACATATCGTAGCTCGGTCGACCGCGTTCTTACATCTCAGCAAGTCTCTGGCGTCCGGAGGCAGCTCCCAGCGATGGTCATCCCTCTCTGGGATCTGCCTCGAGCAATCCTCGATGTTAGTTTGGATATGACTCTCGGGCCACTGAGAATTACAGGTGAATGTAAGAGTAAGTACTTCTAGAAACTATAAGTGATTCTAGTGGTGAGACCGACTGCGGTAATTACGTGTTTCCAACCGCACAACTCAATTTAAGAGATTAATCGGTGAATTTCAACAACTCACGATACGGAAAAACAACAGTGATTCTCCAAACCTTACTGATTTATACAATTTGAATTTTTGATCTTTTCGAAACATAATTTATTTCGCATAAACTAAATGATTTACAAAATCCACTACCTTCCTTACGAAAAATGAAAAAATTAAAAAAAAAAATTATATAATAAATTACCCTTTTAAACAACTGTGACAAATGAATAATTGTGCATGTGCGCGGAGTTGTCAATTGAAATTTGAAATTGACAATTTCCGAAGTGAAAATTATCTTTTTCCTTTGGATTTTCCTTAATTTCCTTTGGTCCTAAACAATCCCAGTATCGAAGCAAATAAACCTAGATGACCCGATGAAAGTTTTAGATTGGTTAAAATTAGTTTAAAAATTTCAAATAAAAGTAACGTATTTAATTTATCGAACATGAAAAATAAATGTTTATATTGAATTCAAAGCTTTCTGGTAAAATACATAAATGGGTTTACCCACAAGAAAATAAAATAAACAAAGTAACTTGACTTTTCCGCCTGCATAATACAATCCATGGGAATCATCGCTAAATTGCCACGACCTTACAATATGGGCGTTTCTCCAATTGTTATTTGATTTGTTGGCATCACAATAGATGTCGGCTATATGCGACCGGCAATGTTTATCTTGTCGCGCTCGCTGACTTTGCGTTTGTTATACACGAACTTATTGCTTTTTGCACCTAGTAGCTTCAATTCCATTTCTGTTCGCTCTTGAACGTTATTCGTACATGATATTTTCATTATCCGTTGATCATCAATCATCGGTGCAATGTAAAATTATACGGAACTGTTTTCACGGTCAATTAAGTGTATCAAACTCCCTTTATATAATATAATAATAATATCTATCTTTTTAACGAAAAAACAATTTCAAATATCAAACAAATAATATGACTGTTCGGAATTTTTATATGATATACATGCGCGCGCAGCTGTCAAACGATAATTCGGCCACGAACGCAACCTAACCTGAAGATTTTACTAAATTACCGATTTTTTTCTTTTTTCTTTTGGCTTTTTCTATTTTGCCTACTTTTAAAACTTGCCTGGACTGGGGGCATTCATACAAAAAAATATTATCCAAATCAGTTCAGTCGTTTTTGAGAATAATTTATGATATTATTTTTTGTATATTATTATTAATATTATTGTAGATATCATTATGTCATAAGGTAATTTTGTTTGTGTAGAGATGTGGTTCACACGATTGATATCACATAAATACCCACAGCAACCAAAAAAAATATCAATAAAAAAAATACATATAATTTTACGCATTTTAGATATGAAGATGGCAAGGTAGACCTAAATGATAACCGGATATATCCCCGAGGTAAACCAACTGTATAACAAAAACTTAAAGTATATCAATAATGACACATTTTCTTTATTTTACATAAAAAAATTCCAAATTAAAATACTAAAAATACGCTTCATATATACAAAAGTACAGAGGTGCCTATCAAACTTGTAACAACCTACCCTGCCGCAATCTTAAAGGCAAAGTGCAAAGTAATTTTATCCTCTACTTTGCTTTACTTATCAAATTCACAACAAACTCGAAGTAGTCAATGTTTACAAAGAATGGAAATGAAACTTCTTATTTGTAAAATAACGTAAGAAATTTCTGGAAAAAGTTATTAAGTGGCTGATAAATAATTAACTTGGAAGATGAATCTTAGGAGACATTAAGTTTGTTGAAACTGGAGAATAAAGATTTTTTTTTATAATACGCTATTTGCAAAATTGTAATTGTAATTGCAAAATCCGGTTTTAACGTTCATGACATAAAAAAAAACATAGAAATAATATTCACTAGGTCAGTTATTCCACTACTTTGTGATAGAAACTGATGGCATCCGTAGACATTAAATAAACATACCACCTGTGAAAAGTACAGAAGATAGTCGCGTAATTAATTGCACTATACCAAAGTAAAAATCTTGCAAGTATTATTCCATAGCGTAAATGTATTGTCACACAACGTTAATGTCTATGGTATTTTAAGAGTTTTTAATCCCAGTACGCTTAAAGCACCTCTGCCTTTGGTAATAATAGAACTAGGTATCTGAAGCGCATTCCATTAAACATAACAATTACTTTGTTTAGTTAGTTAATGAAACGTCAGTGTTCATTCCAACGTGTACGTATCTGATGCAGGCGGCTTGACCTCCCTGTGCCAGGTTTTTGGGTCAAGGCTGATCACCTGCCTTGCATTGTCTGTGTCAGTATTTTCATCGACGTATTTTTCCCTGTATATGCTTCGATAATAAATAGCTTATCTATTCATATATATATAAAAGTACAAGTAAGTTGAGAAAGAAGTATTGAAGTCTTATTCAATTCTTATCTGTAGAAAATCTCAACATACGACACCATTCTTAAAACCAATTTATCAAAACTTATGAATTGTATGCGACAAGTTTGGAATCGAGTTTCAGTGAATGTAACTCTAAGAGCAAAGTTTCCATCTTAGTGTATGAAATTACGTAGGAATTTAACTCCATGCTTATATCCAAACAAAAGTATTGGTATAGAGGTCACTGTTAATGGGATAAGGTTGTGTAAAGTCAAATTTCAAGTCATCTTGACTCTTTCTTAAAAACTTGAAAATGCTCACTAATTATTACAAAAGAAGAAACATACTTTACTGATTTTTATAACAAGGCACAGTGATGTGCCTTGTTATAAAAATCACTCTGGCCCTAGCGACTGGAACTGAACCAGTACAAAAGGTATTTTTCTAGATTCATCCCCGCCCATTTAGGAGATCAGTTTTTACGGACAAATATTTCTTCTACGGTAGAAATACTTGAATTACGTTCTGGGTACATGTTATAATTACTACCCCTGCGAAGCCGAAGGGGCGGTTCATATTTACTCTAACGATTTTGTGTTTATTATGACAAAACTAGTAATCAATTGGAGTTCTGCGCGAAATATAAAACGAAATTGATTTGAATAAATATAAAGTAAAATATTTCTGTTTTTCACCTTAAATTCTGCGCTTTTTACATTATTTCCAGCTTTCTACGACAAAGAAGGCTTTCTACTTTTCACCTGCAGAATTTATTCGTAGCTTCTGAACAAGTTTACTAATTTACAGTCGTTAAGTTTTACACTTTTTATAAAATTTACACTTTAAAAGTTATAGAACGTTTTAAAAAGTAGTAGTTTTAAATGAGATTAACTATTTAAACGCACAGCAACTTTGAGGTTAGGGTTACAAGTAGATCTCGAATCCAACTTCGTACAAATACGATGTTCTGCGGTCGCCATATTGTTACCTATTTATTTCTATTAACACAAACATAACTCTGTTGTATGTGGCCACAAACACTTTAATATTTTATTTTGCGCTATGTTATAACCTCCAAAATATGGTAGCTTATTACCATTTGCTGAACAAAATTTAAAGAACGTTCGAGCAATGGGCGGATTACCAATTCAGTACTGTGCTATTTTTAATAGTATTAGTGTACTAAAAAAATATTTTAAAATATCAATTTAGATCCAATATCGATAAGTGGTTGTATGACATCTGCAATATCGGTGTAAATCCCGACGGAGCCAACAAATACATATTCCATGTGACATCTCTCTGTGAAAGATGTCACATGGAATATGTATGTCTCTGAAGATGTCTAAAGTTTATTTTTTATTTTCATGTAATTAAATTACTTTTATGTCATAAAGGGAGACGCTAATGTTCATCTAACTGTAAGTTATACTTTCCTTCCGCATGTAAAAGTATGGTCACAATGAAATATAATCGATAAGGGATAGTTGAAAACGCTTGCTGAATTCTAATAGTTGAATATAAATATTTAAAGATTTTGTATGGTCAGGTCTGAAGCCGGGGTAACCGAGAACTTCAGTGTGGCTGTAGGTTTGCAACAGAGATCGGTTTTAAGTCCGTATATTCTGTTCCTCCTAGTAATTGATGCACTGACATCCGATATATAGGAAGAGGCACCTTGGTGTATGCTGTTTGCCGACGACATTGTTCTTGTTGGTGAAAATGCGCTTGAGGTCTAGAGTAGACTTGAAAAAAAAATCAACCACCATAAAATACTATTATTTGTATGTGCTACCTATTAAAAGCTTTGAAGTCGGCGCCAAGCCAAATATAATAGTAGGTACCTACACTCTGAGCGGGATAGCTTCGTCTAGGACATAAATAATTGTAGGTATTTATTATTACTTAATTCTATTATTAGTTTGTCTAAAACAGTCGCGTTGTGTGCTCGTCACACAATACGCAAACCAAAAGGTCCTTTTCAGGGACACAAATATATTCATTTATACGAATAATATATGTTTAATATATCATAAAGTTTTCATCAGTTTCACATTAATTCTCATTGTTCTTTAGGTTTATATACGTAGGTTAATCTTTATTGTAGGAATATTATTACACTAAGTAAGCTGTTTATAATATTAGTTTTATTTTGTTTAGAGCTTGGCACTGACTTCAAACCTATTAATAGGTAGCACATACAAATCATAAGCTATTCGGTTTGTATAAGAGGTGTATTCAATTAAATCTTTATTAAGTTATTTTGTACTTTTTAGTTCTGG
>JWHW01047109.1:66621-80384 GCA_000931545.1 Papilio glaucus
GTAAACGAGAACTTCAGTGTGGCTGTGCATTTGCAATAGGGATCGGTTTTAAGCCCGTATATTCTGTTCCTCCTGGTAATTGATGCACTGACATCCGATATAAAGGAGGAGGCACCTAGGTGTATATGCTGTTTGCCGACAACTTTGTTCTTGTTGGCGAAAATGCGTTTGAGGTCTAGAGTAGACTTGAAAATGGCAGGACAAACTTTTTTTTTAATGAAAAAGGCGGCAAACGAGCAAGCGGATCACCTGACGTCATTTGAGCGCCACCCATAAACATTCGCGACAAGCAAATGTGTTGCAGATGCATTGCCTACCTTTAATGAACGGAGGAGGGCATAGACAGGAATAAGGATATATCCTTTTTTCCCGTTAACCCCCTCCCCATCCAATCCTCTTTCCGTTCTCATCCTATCCTTACGAGGAAAGGGTGGGAAGGTGAAGAGGCCTCAAAATAAGGCCCCCGGCACCTCACTCATCAGTCGAAGCGCAGAGTACTTACAATTGACGCCTATTTTCTGTGAGGACTGAACAGAACTGTCTGAACCTCTCCAGTTCTGTCAGTCTGAACAGTTCTGAAAGAACTGGAGAAGGTCGATTAACAGAACAAAAACACAACACCTGTTCTGCGACTTCGGTGGTCTATTCAGCTGTCCCCGTTGCCTTAGACGGTGCATCTCTTCCAGGCTGCTCCGACTTTCGTCAGCTCGGCTCATTGATCTAAAACGATGGTGATATTAATCGTGACGTGAAAAGTGGAATAAATAAGGAATGAATGAAATGGCGACAGGTCACGGGCTTGACATGCGACCCACGAGTTCCCCTTAAAATAAAGGGGAAAATTTACAAAGCCATCATAAAACCTGTCATAATCTATGAATCGGAGTGTTGGGCTGTTAAAAGAACGGATGAAAAGAGAGTGCATGCGGGAGAAACGCGAATGTTGAGATGGATGTGTGGAGTAACACGAATGGATTAGGCACGAAACGATTATACTACAGGAAGCCTGAAAGTAGTACCAATAGAGGAAAAGTTAAGGAACAAAAGGTAAGCATGGTATGTTATGAGGGGGAAAGAAGGGCATGTGACAAAGAGAGTTTTAAATATGAATGCAGAGGGATATGTTGGTAGGGGTATGCCGAAGAAAAGCTGGGTGGATTACGTGAAAGGTGATATGATCAAGACGGGAGTGACGACTAAAATGACGGATGACAGATCGATGTGGAAGTCGAAAATTAGTTATGCCGACCCCACATAAAGCGAGAAAAGGGCAGGGAGATGATGATGTAATACGATTCTTAAGTCTTTGCGAAAATTTCAGTAGAATACTTCGAAAATGTAAAGCATCAATGAATACTTGAGAACAATTTCTCAATTACAAAGCGAAGTTATTCAACAAATTTGAACCGTTGAAGATACTTGAAATCGATGGCATAGTTTCAGCATTACATAATTCATATTGTAACATTCACGACATACCTAGCAAGGGCTAGTGGTAAGATATCTGTGATTGAATGCTTATGCAATGTACGATAGGCGTATCGAGGCGTCGCTTAAAAAGTCTTGGTACTAGGCATTCTGTCAGTGCAACTAACAGGGTACATGAATGAAAAGAAGTAACCATAATCATTATTAAAATATGATTAGTAAATAAGATGCCATCTATTGTTAATGAAACATATTTTCATGTTCACAGCAACACCATACAAGGTGTAAAAATGATTGTAAGCCGGTAATATTACCATATAAATTTTACTAAATCCAAGGAGTACTAATGTAAGAAAAAATGTTATTGATAATCATTAAAAAACAAAATTTATTATTTAAAAAAGTTCTTTTGTTTTGTAAAGTGTAGAAATCATTGTTGTTATGATTGAGTGGAGAGCGACCCACCGCCTCTCACTCCCTTAGATGGATTCCCTAAAAGATGTGATAAAATGATGGCCTTGATTATCTAAAACCCTAACAGCTTCTCGTTCGGCACCAGTGCATAGCGACAGCGACAACTGTTTTTTTTTAATTGCTTATGCCAGCAAAAGTAAATTACAAATTTCTTAATATTGCACGCTTGACCGTACAAGCCACACAGCACATGAAAGACCAAGACCATGTCCAAAGATTTTTATAGAGCGATGGAATCATTACCTTTATTGAAGCATAATATCATGTACATACTACTCTCGTCTAAAAATGCAATAAAAATCATAACGTAGTGAAAAACATTTTACTTTCTAATTGTGAATAGAACAAAAATCTTTTAGATTAGAATATTAATGAGGGTCGAAATATCTTTAGACTTTAACGTTTTGAATTAAAATAACTGGGGCTTTTAGTATTCATCACAGCAATATTGAAAAAAGCTTTTTAATTATTCATTCAGGCCGTTTTTAGATAGTAACCCGTTAATTATGCAGATTTGTGTCAAAATCAAATTAATTAAATGTCTACCATACAAATTATATTGTGAAAACGATCTTTTTGAAAATAAACCTTACCAGTGATTGTAGTCGCCTAGTCCGATTCCGATAGGCTTCGTTTGGGAAGTGGCGAGATATCCTCTAGTCCCAACATCTACCACAGTGTCTCAAGATGAACTGCCCCACAATGCGAGCGCCATTAGATAGCTCAAGGTCGCTCAAAGGGCAATGCTCAGAGTCTTTCTACGGGATCACATCAGAAATTATGTGATCCGCAGCAAAGCCAAAGTGACCGACAATGTCCGAAGGATTCCAAAACATAAGTGGCAATGGGCAGATCACATTGCTCACAGAACTAATGGCCGGGAAGGAAATGTCCTGGAATAGCGCCCTTGACGCCGCGTTGACGCAGCGTAGGTAGGCCTCCCACGAGATGGACCGACGGACGGACACGAACACGGATACGACGGAGAAATTTCTTAATTACCCCGTCTTGGGCCAAAAGCTGCGTACACCCATACTTGCTTTCTCATTACATATAAAACAATCTAATTATAAGGTTAGATATTTAGTGACGAACATTCTTATTTATAAAATACAATGGTTTCATTTCCCAACATCAACCTTAACGCAATTCATTATCGCCATAAAACTTATATCTTACATCGTTGGTACTTGGTTTTTTATATACACAATGCTTAATAGTAAATGATTACCATTCATTAAAACCTGGAATCTTGGAACAATCTCCATGTAAGCTTTCATAAGAATAATGGCGAAAGGAAACAGCGAGGGTTCGGCCATTCATACTCTATCTATATGTACATGAGTACATAATACAAGGAGAAACTTACGCATAATAAGCATTCTCAGAATTAGACTTTTAAACGCAATCGCTCGTCACTTTGCACGACAAACCTGGTCACGTGACCGTAATTACATAAGAGCGATAAACGACCCCATAAAATACCTGTATCCTGCTTTAAAATACCATTTGTGTTGTTTTTTTATGGCGTTATTGTAAACAATAAAAAAAACTCGATAAAGTGAAATAGATTTCGATTTCTAGTTCCTGCTCCCGAAATATAAAACGCACCAAACGTAACAAAAATCATGACATAAATATTTATGACTGAAACAGAGTAGCAGAGAAATAATAATCTGAAACGATTTAGATTCCTTTAAGACTAGAGAATTCGCTTTCCTTATATGCCGGCAAGGCACCTGCAGTTTTTCTGCTTTTGTTGTTTTGTTTGGGCGACGGCGGTGGATACTTAACATCAGGTGACCCTCCTCCTTTTCCTATAAAAATCATTCATTCAATAATAAGTGAGGATCGTATAAGAATATAGTGGCAGGTATTAATTTCATTAAATATAATCTGTTAGTAGGTACATACATATCTTCTTAGCGTAGCCAACATCCAGCGTCCTCTCCCGCAGGAAGGCGAAAGCGAAGGCGGAATATGTGTAATCATTTTCTCACATTAATAAAAAAAAGTACCTTCCTCACCGACACCAATTTCGGTGTAATAAGTAGTAGCGAACAAACATTATTGCGTTATATGTTGAATGGCGCTGTAGCTATTAAAATTATAGAATATATGTAGATAACGAAAGCGCCATCGACATATCTGCCACATCATGTTTTAAGGTGACAATCACAAGATGTTTTACTTTTAAATGTTTCATTACACTGTAAGTATTATTATACAAAAATTAATTAATACTTTATTAAAGTATTAGTAAACAAAAAATAAAATAAAAATAAAAATACTATCACGTTATTAGACATAATAGCCCAAAAATGATTAAGCAAAATATGAAAATAGCACTCAGAACTTGCCACAGATTATTATTGTTTATGAAAATTAATGTTATCATAATAATTTTTTTTTCTTAAAAAAAAAAGAAAATAAACGTCCTTAAATAGCTTTCGTCTATGCGACATAATGTCGGCATATAGCATGCCGACATTTTACACAATGTCGGCATATAGCATGCCATTATGCAAAATCCTATCGTACCAAGTTAATACGAAAGCTATAAAGATTAATAGATCCAATCACCTTCAATTTGCCATTTTTTTAAATATACATCATTAATTTGGCACAACATTAACAGAATTATCTGATAATTAGTGTTTTATGACGTCAGTGATTCGGTTTGTTTCATTTTTAATTTGCAATTTAATAGACAATATTATACAATATATTTAGCGATATGGAATATTATGTTTGTGTTTATTTTAAAAAATAATGCATATATGCTAGGATCACCACTCTATCACATTTGATGTCGAAAAGTCTAATTTAGTAACCACTTACAGATCTAAATTTCCAGTTAAACTGGAAGAGTCGAGGAGAGAGTAAAATTACTAAAATGTACACTCGTTTGAAAGATGATTTTTAACACAAACGACACGGTAGCAAGAAGGGAATTACAGCGTAATTAGGGTACAATGCGGTTACGCTCCATTATTAGTATTACCAAACATCAGCTCATAGATATACTGCCACTCAAGAACTTTCACAAAAATATCATTTTTTTAACGAAAAAAATATATGACAAGACCTCCTCCGCATGGCATTACGAGATACTTAGATATGTAATAAATATAATCGAAGTACTTTATTCCTTTGACTTTTTTGCGTATTATGAAAAACAGATGTGCTACGAGACAGAATTATTCTAGACTTGTCCAGACATAGCGAGACTACAAGTTTGCTACGTGATATTTAAACACGTTGTACTCAACCGAGTTACAAGTGTGGGAGGCGATTACAACTTTACCTATTTATCAATTCATAAAAAAGGGTATAATCTCAGTGATATTAATTTATTTGTAGTGTTGTAGCCTGTGCATATTAGTTTATCTCCTAGCAAATAAACATAATTATTTTAAATTTAAAATGGTTTAAGAGTTAGACTTTTTAAACACGAAGATAAAACGTTCGCCTTAGGTATTATAATAAAAATAACAATAAATCAGGCATATAGCCAGAGCATGAAGCGTAAGTTGCAAAATGCACTCCAACTACGGCAACGGAGGATGGGGGAGGCACCTTATTGATCCTTTGCCGTCGCGCCGCGCCGTGACCGAACATGACCTCCTCTAGTACCCTTGTACGCCACCTGCCCTCTAATAATTCATGTTATCTCTTCAATAAAACAATATTTTAACAACTTTGTGAATGAACTGTAATTAAGAATGTATTCAGTTTTTAATTATCTATTTCACAGTTAATGTATAACCGTTAGTTTGATAAGGAAAAAGTCATAAAGGAAAAATGTACCTAGTTTATTCATTAATTGTTATTGTTATCAAAATAATATAAAGGCAATATTTAAAGCGCTTATGTCATGTGTTTATAGCATATACATATTTGTATATTACTAAAAGCAAATAAAACTGCATTTTATGTAAAACCTCATTCCAGAATCAGGTACTTGTAAGCCCGTAGGGTTTCAACTTCTTCCTACTGGAGTAGTCTACTCTACTAACTTTCATATATTCATTCCGAATATGAAGCTCTCGACATTTTACTAGATATTAGAAAATAAGGGATAAGGTGGTCATAAACAGAGTTCACCATTTCCCTCGAATAAATAATAAACAGTAAATAAATAATCACACCAAAAGATTTCGTGTTGATTGAGACAAATTTATACAATATTGTACAAAAGTTGTAAACATAATTAGCAAAAGAAATAAATAACCTATCCTAATAGCAAATAAAGGTTTAAAAAAATCTAAGAACCGAATAATGCTACTCAAAATCTCTGACCACCATGTCAGAGGGTCCCTAGCAATACTTAATTACAAAAAAAAATTCAACGACATTGGGAAGAGGCTGAAGGTTTGATGATAAAGGACAATTAGACTGAAACCTACCTAATAGATGTTTTTTACGTTAAATTGATTATCAAACAAAATGTATTTGACATACATTTGTGATGATTTGAGATGATTGAAGAGCCTAATAAAATCTGTCCAAGAATGTAAAAACACCATCAGCATCCAAGTGGAGGAGATTTAACAGTGGTAGAGCCCGCAACAACAACATTTGTTGAAGTATGGGCCGGCTCGACTGATGAAATACCACGACCTCAGACAGAAAAAAGGCGTAAAGTAGAAGTAATTCTACGTTTCGTCTGATGAATGAGATGCCAGAGGCCTAATCCTAGTCTTTTACCCCTTCCTAACACTTTTCAATTAGAGTATAATGGAAAGAGGAAGAGGATTTGACGGGGGAGAGGATGGATAGAAAAGGGAAATATTCTTTTTTTGTGTGTATCTCCCCTCCTCTATCTATTAAAGGTATGCCACGCCTATGGTTAGCGCTCATTTGATGTCGGATGACCCGCTTGATCGTTTGCCACCTTCTTCTATAAAAAAAAAGTTAGAAATGCATTGAAATCTAGCACGTAATAAATTAAATCATATCGGTATCGGCGTGGTGTGTTTGGACCACTTGGATGCACCCCAGCTAGAAGAATTAATTATTAAAACTTAGTTCTTTCATATCGCATCGTAACATTTTTTAAATACAAGGGATTCTATTTCTATTCTCAGCGGGGGCAATCGAGTTTTGTCTTTCAGGTCTTTCCGTTGTGCAGTGATGGATGAGAGGTGACCCTAGTGAATAGGTCTACCCCGATTGAGTTAAAGGATGAGAGAGCCTATTTATTCACATACTACTAAAAACTAAAATTGGACCCATAAAAGCAATATTGGTGATATTCTTGTTTAAAGTGGCACAAAAAAACGTTTGCGTATGAAATACTCATCAGTGTGTTAATTAATTCGATGAAACTACTTTAACGGCGTATATTTGAAGTTTCATTACACATTCACAAAGGACAAGTTAGTAATAAAATATGTAACATGAGATGACTATCGATGAGTAATTCTAAATCCAATATATTTAGGCCCATTTAAAAACGTTTTTATACAAATTTACTACTACTGCTACTGCTACTGGAAGGAAAAAATAAATTATTTTACACAAGTATTTTTAATATATATTTTCTTAAATTATTAATTAAACATTACAATACGATATTGTAAGAAAAAAAAACAAAAGCAAATCGAAATCCATCGATATAAGAAATGTGAAAATATAAAAAATGTCCTTTTTTGTGTAGTGTATGAATGTTACCTATATATCGAATTCGCCTCCAATAATACTATAGGAGCGAACTCGATGTATTCAAAACTGAGTACTACGGTAATGTCAAGTTGAAGTTGAACTGAGTCTGAGACTGAGCCGAGCGTCATTTTCAATAGTTCAGTCGTCACAGACAGTCGCCTCGAGTAATTTCGAGATTCTGTTCGTACATCGACGTTCGAAGTGTGTTATTGTATATTACTAAAAGTTTCAAATAAGTACTTATTTTCAAGGTTAAAATAACGCATAAAATTCACCGGTTGTTAATAATTTGTTTATTTTTACTTGTGGCAATATTTTTACAACGTCAAAATTAATTTGATTTTGACTACATTACATTTATATTTTTCTGTACTGTACTGCCCTGAACAAACTGGATAACTGCCATAAAATAATATGTTGATTGTTTTTATACTTCCAAGGGCCGGTGCGTAATAAATTGTACTTCCTATTTTGTTTGTAAATTCCTTATAAATCTACAATTATATAATGGAGAACGACATCAACAAACCTTATAAAATCTGTGATGTTAACCGAGACAAAAAGAAGGGTGTTGTGGCTTCGTCTTTAGAAGATTTACTTTCAAAAGTGCCCGAAAAATTGGGGTTACCTAGTGAAAATTTGACAGTTGTTCTAGAATGTGATGGTACAGAGGTAGACGATGAGGAATATTTCTCTACTTTAGACCCTGATACGGCGCTCATGATATTACACGGTAACGAAAAGTGGGCACCAAACATGCCCAAGTGTCAAGTTTCCCTAGACCAAACCGATGATGTGGTGCTTGGTGACAAGGGTCAGGTAGCGAATCTTGTGGGAAGACTACAGCACAATCTTTGCCACATCTCATTACTTGGAGGTCAAGACCTGGAACTACTGTCAGATATGGATCCAGATAGCCTTGCTGATATTGTAACAGACCGGGACAACCGAATTATTTTAGAACATATTAAAGAAGCTTCTGGAAGGTAAGTTAATGTGATACTAATTGTGTACATAAAAATTACAAATGTCAGCAAATTATAAAAATATGAAAAAAAAAATAATGTTATTGGAAAAAAGTGTACCACATTTTATACTAATAATCAGACCAATAATATAAATAAATATTTGTAACAGTTGATATTGAATACCCCACACTCTATTCTTATCTCTAAAAAATATGTTTAGTTTGGTTTGTTATAAAAGAGTGTTATTATTTATTAATAACCTTCTTTTGCCAACCCTTTACATGTTCCTTACAATATTGGATTGGATAATTTTAAAATATAGATATGAGTACAAATTTAATTATAAAAAAATAATGCAAGGTTTCAATCTTTCTGATGTTTTGAAATGGGAAACATTAAGTTTATGAAGTCCATTACAATATATATTATTATACATACAGGTGAAACTAACAAAAGTGTTGAATTTAATTTGTTTTCTTCAATGTTTTTAAAAAACAAAAGAAAAACTATTCCATGACTTGGAAGTAGGGCCAAGTCATGGAATAGTCTTTGTTTTGGTAATATGTTAATAATAAAATGAGATTTTGACAAAAGCTTATATTAACGGATTGTGTCTGTTTCTGGGAATATATCTAAGTAATTTTTTCTGTATTAGTACACAATATTACTCAAAGCAGTGACCCAGTATCCAAGTCTTGGGCTGCCTAAAAATTTAAGTACTAATACAATCCTTCTAGACATCTTAATCCTGATAATTTATTGTTAAAGTTATTTGTTAAAATAACTGTTATCTGCTAATAGATGGCACCTCCTAGTCATGACCTCACCCAAGTATACATTTAAAAATTGGTTTCTTGCAACCCTCACCTTGTGAAATGCTCGCTATAAAATGGAGGATATAAGTTTACTGCAGTAACAAGGGGCAACTTTTCCGCAATAGAGTATAATGACCTCTTGATGTAAGACACATTTAAATTTTAACAAAGTTGTGATTTTTAATAATATGTTTGGTTTTCTAGGATACTCCTAGAAAAACGTCAAGCGCAAGATGCAATGGAGTTACTGAAACTATATCATCAGAGTGTAGCAAATGGTAATGAAGATGTCTCACCGCCAAGCCAGGAGAGGATTTAAAAATATCTTTGCAATTTCAACCTCAACAGTGTCCTAATCTAACCCTCAATATTTATTTCTAAGGGATGGTAAATCTCAAAAGTTTACAAAGAATTTCTTTATTTAAGGAATTCCATGCTTGCAAATAGTTTTGTAACAACATACAGATAACGAGATATTTAGAGTAACATTATAACTTGATGAAATTATTAGATTTAAGACTTCATAAAAACTATAATCACAACAAGGTAAGATTCCAAAAATTTAGCTATACACCAATAATATTGGTGTGTTTGATACCTTCTATTTTCATGCAAATGCTACTTCAACTAAAATGGTTGCAATATTTTTAGTTCTTACTATTATACTCTCATTGAATTAAATGCTTAGTTATTAGGTATTGATATGAAGCTAATCTTATGAATATGAGGTAAAATCAAATAAATTTTAAAACATTCTAAACATAACATGTAGATTATATTAAAGTTAGTCATTGTTTGTAATTTCATTAATATATTATACAAGCTTATGTTATTTTCCTAATGTAAATTCTACACTATGTATCTTTTAATACATATTCCATTGTAAGAAAGTCACAATATTTGAATGGTATAAGCCCCACATTAATGGAATGTTTTAGATTACGAATCTGTAAAAAGATGCTCTCTTCAGTTTTCTTTAATTTTTCCATTTTATTTTGGTTTGATCTACTTATGAAATGGATTTACTTTGTTGGTATACTATCTTATTATTTCTTTATTTACCTTTCTTGCTATTCCCATATATTAAGTCAAAACAAAACAACATACAACAACAAATGTAAAAGGTTAATTTCAGTAAATTAGATTATGAATTGTAAGGCTTCATGTTTAAACCCCATGATTAGATTAATATTTGATAGAATAACTATACTCATTTTTTTTTCTCAAAAACCTGGGTTCTTATTAGAATTAAATTATATATATATATAGCACCCATAACCAACGAGCATGTATGCATAGTTGTATGAATGTAGAAGCAAAAGAGGTGTGCCAGGATAGCGCCAAATGGAAATCCATAATCTCTGCCTACCCCTCTGGGTTACGGGCGTGAGCACATATTTATTTATTTTTTATTTTATATAGAGTTGATGTAGATGATGCCAATGAAATATAAGTAACTTATACTAAAAACTTAAGTACTTGGTTTTGTCTTGTGTTCACACTCTTGTACAGGTAGCTATGAATTTTTCAATCAATTTAATTATCTTGTCTGACATTGACGAATATGTTTAAAGACTTTACACAATACATGCTAATTATAATGATTTTCAATATTTTATTAAATACATTTCCTGTGTGTACTCAGAAATTTATTAGAATTTATGTAATAACTTAGTACATTCTTATGATAAATATGATATGGACAATAGATATGCTAGTACTTAAGCATGTTCTACTATTTGTATATCTCTAGCCTTTAGTTTGTTCTTTTTGTAAACTTTTGAGAGACAAATTGCTACAAGGTTGATAATCAACATCAATTTAAAAGACTGATAGTTGGTAAATTTATTTTTTTTATATAGTTTTACCCCTAGAGTAAGATTTATTCATTTAATTCAAAATTTGCTCAAACAATTTACAAGTATTAAAAAAGTTTAACTTATGTTCTACTCCTCTGCCACAAACCAAACCAATACAAATTGATATCCTTATTGATAATAGAGATGTAAGTGGTCTGTAGGAATTGCATGATGAGAATTAACTGTATACTTATCATAAAAAACATTATTTAGTTTAGGGTTATTAAATTAATTTGTGATATAAAGGTTAATTTATTGAAAAACTGCACAAACAGCATATAACTTTAATATAATTTTACTTTAAACTATAAAGCTTGTGTAAAGAATCTGCACTTAAATTAAAATTTAAATGTATATGGCACATTGTAGCTACCAAAACCATAAACTCAATTTGAGATTTAAAATGAAACTATGTTATAAAATATTGTACTTTTAATTATATTATTATTATTACATACTAACCTAATAGTTTGATCTGACAATGTAATGTTTTATCAAAAGCACAACATAGAAATTCAATTTCATTATCTCTAATGAATGAGAAATAGTATACATAGGTAGTATATATTCATAGTTGGATAATAATTGATCCTATAGATGCTATCAACAAAATACTTATGAACATGCATATAAATGCTTTTTTTAATTATTGAAAGTTTGTAATTCTCTTATTTATTAAAAAACTGCTATAGCATGTGCTTATATGAAGTTCTATCACTAAAGGTTTCAAATTATGATTTCTTATATTTATGCGAATACATACATTAGAATAAACCTCATTTTAAGTATTTTATCGCGTTTATTAATTAAGTTTTTGTTCCCGACTTTTCAAGTACCTTACAGCGCTTATGGTCACTTGGGGGTGGGACTGCTAGTTTAATTACCGTTTTACAGTTGTTTGTAACATACAGTGAAGAAATAAAACATAGAAAAGTAATGTCAAATAAAATTCTTTTCAATGAACACCATACGCCATTCCTTTTCTTTAGACAGGTAGTTGCTTCTCTATTGCCATCATGAATGATTGGCTCTGTTGTCAATGCTCATCGCTAATTGGCTAAGCAGCATATAGTAATAACAACATTATTGGTAAGTAAATTGATCACATGTGACAATCTGCTGGGCGGCATTAGTTGTCAAAGAAAACTCTGCTCAATGTGCACACCTATCATGAAAGAACTAAAATCGTGCACTGTACAGTTTATAATGCCTGCCCATCATGGTACAGTTTTTGTGATAGCATTTTGGAGCAATAAGAATGCTTCCATTTTTTATTTGCTTTCACTGGTTATATATATATATTAATAACTTAATCATTTATATTTTCTTTACTTGCACAAAATACCCTGGCGTGATATACTTTCAAAATCAAAGGTGTGATTTTTATTTGGAAAGTCAAATAGTGGTATGGTTGTTGCCATAAATATTGGATATATTTATTTTAACAGTTTAAACATAAGCAAATCAATTGAAATGTTCTGGAATTGAATTTTGTTTTCTGTGCACTAATAAACATTTAAATAAACAAGTTTATGACTTTTATTTAAAAACAATGCCTTGGAAGTTTATAAATAAAACAATTATTAAAATAATCTTATATAATTAGTCACACAATACAAAGAAAGGAACTTACATATACAAAACAATATCTCATGAATATACATGTTTGTAAGCTTAACTTTTTGGATTACAAAACAATATAAAGTTAACAGTTTTGTTCTGTGTAAGAAAAATAAACACATTTATTTGCAGATGTAGGTATACTGAGAAAGTTTTATACAAAAATTACGGAAAAAGCAAACATGATTACTACTGCTCAAATATCATAAGCTTAGAGTACAGTGCAAGAGCTTTTTTCACGGAAGGGGTTGACCTTTTGACTGGAAAATCCAACAAGTAAACAGTCCTCATGCTCATGATCATCAATGTATCTGACAATATCTGCCACTGCCACGGAAACGGGAATGCGTTTAATGGCAGCTTCCCGTCTCAGCTGTTCAGTAACAGCTCGCTGCTGTTGCAATGTTGATACCATCATATCCATTACGGCAGTATCTGATAGGCCTATGTTGAAAGCGAAAATAAACAGTCAGTACAAGATAGGGCGTAGCCTTCGATCACCGATTACCTAAAAATTTGTATAATGTATATTAACATTTATTTTTTGAAATTTTGAGTTACAAACCGAATATTTCAATGAAATAAAACTATACACACCCAAAATAATAGGTTTTATAGAAATTATGAAAACCACAGCCCTGTTTTGCCTGACTTGATTTGACACATGCACAGAACACATATACCAAAGAGTAGACGTGGTCGTTGAATGGACGAACAGTTTTTTTAGACTGTTTATGTGACGTAAACGGTTAGACTGGTTTATTGTTGAAGAATAAACCAGTCGAATCATGAACGACTTTTGCCTTCATAGTTCATCGCGTGGTGTGTGAACGTAAACTGTGAACTTCTTTCACGGTTCACGTTTCGAACAACGTTCACTAAAGGATCGACGCAATGAGTGAACTGAAATGAAAACAGTCGAAACGAACATA
>JWHW01047153.1:2663-25207 GCA_000931545.1 Papilio glaucus
AGCAAACCCACTCCAATGACGTATTTACCGCCATTACATCACCTTCAGTTTTTTTTTTTTATGCAAAAGGTTTTAAAAAGGTTAAGGTTCTAATTTATTAAATCGGTGCCCTTGGATTCATTTAAAAAGGCAAAAACAATTGTAATTTATTTGACTTGGTCTCTTTAATTATCTCAAACTATGGGACTGTGTATTGTGCTATGTAAACATTTAATTCAAGTGACTATGTCACAATTAGTAATCAGAAATGTGTAAATTTATTTATATGGTATTCGCGTCCAACCATAGAGTAAATCCATTTCGTTTTCAATTAATTAATTTTATAACTAACTTGTATCCAGCGTCGTTCAATTTTAGTATTTCTCGATAATAATAAAAATTACAAAACAAATTTATTCATTAGAACATTCAAATCTTCTCGCTTTGTAACAGTGTGATTTATATCATGAGACCTGTTTTCATACTTATAAATTATTTTTTATAAATATTACATAATTTGCTATCCATATCGATAATATATTGAAGCCTTACAAATACATAACTATACAAGTGGATGATATAATCCAATAATAATCTAATCGATATTTATATCATTTATATAACTTGCAACATTAATTTAATTTTGTTCCATTCTTCTTTATTTTAAACTACATTTTTCTTTTGATCGATACCAATTATATGGTTAAGGTTCTAAAATAGTTGCCACGTACAGGTCGATGTAGCGTAGGTAGTCCTCCCACAAAATAGATCAAAGGTTTGGTAAAGGTTGCAGGAGTCGACTGGATATGATGGGGTAAGGGCGGCAGTGGCCAGATCTTAGTGTCGATCAAAGCGGAGGCGACGAATATCGGCTAGTAAAATAAATGAATATCTAATATTTACTTCCCTATACCTTGTTTCAAAGCAAGATTATAATTGTTGTAAACAAACAAACGTCATTTACTCTCATCGGAAATGTTGTAATTTTGTGTAAAGTGAAGTGAAATTTTATAATATATGAAGAGCTAATGTTATAAGACAAAGTAAGAAAAAAATGTTTTTTCGAAAATATTTCGGAATTTTAGCGTAAAAACGTTTGCTTTCGAAAATCTTATCTTTCTGTGAAACAAGTCGATGTCTATTTTAGTCGAATAATTTAAACGAATAATTTATATCAGCAATGCTATTTTAAAGAGCGATATAATCTGGATATAACGTTTAAAAAAGAGTTTGGCCCACTCGCATTCGTTTCTGCCAGTAAATAAATCCTGCGTTTTGACATCTGTCAAATGAAGATATCTAACCTGTCTCACCTCACCGTTGGCATGCATTAGTAGCAATCGTTTCACTTTTTTGGAAACGATTTGGATCGCTCTTTTACGAGAACCCCGGTACCCGAATTCGAGGACATATAAAGTAATAGGTGAGCTGGCAAACATCGTTCCGCCCTATAATTCATAGATGGTTCACTATTTTGTCAATAATGGCTTACACACACACACACACACACACAAGATAGATATATGCTGTCGCGGGCTTTTTTGTAGGACTATTCAAGGTAAACATTCCCATTATACATTATATATGTGTAACTCTAACGATTTTTGCAGCGCATACCAGAATAGCTCGCATATGGCGAATTTTTTCCTCCTTACTTGACACTTTTTATTTTGGACAATTCACACAATACCTTTATAAATTATAGTCAATATGTCATTCTGATGTATAAGCTATATTATTGTAAAGTTTCATTAAAATCCAAATTTAAAGCGTTTAAGAAGCTTCCGGTGTTACGAACCGTGAAACGATATTTTTTCTTATAAACCAATTTAAATAGCATGTAAACTCTCATCTGTAAGATTGCGGTTGCGGGCCCGCGGTTTTATTTATAAACTCACGAGACTGGAGTCTGCGCGGTTCGCAGCCGCCGTAGGCTAGATACCGCAATGTACGCGGACAGCGAGCCGTGCGATTCTACTAGTTGCCCGTCGGTGCCAGAATAGCAGCTATAATCGTACAGGTTGCGGGTGTAAAACGCGTGATGAAAATGTTTTTTTTTTTACATACACACATTTATGCATTCTACAGAAGCCGCAAATTAAAATCCATTTAATGTTTTTTGCGTGAAAGAGTAACAAACAGCCATATTTACAAATTTTCGCATTTATAATATTAGTAAGATTTCTTAATCACAATAAGTTTTCTACGTATGTCAATACGAGTATTAAAGCTTTAAATAATTAATGAAAATTTGGCGAAATATTTGCACGAAGAACTCAACATGTGACATACGTTAAGTTGAAGTTGGTTCAAACAGGTTTCTTTACGGCTCGTCCCGAATTTGGCGGGTCTTTAAAGTCCGTTTCTTCACCTCCAAGGTATCGACCGCTTTCGCATACGTAATGAGTACGCGCCTCACCTTGTGACTCGCGCCGGCAGATATTTCTTTAATAAATATTTTCATTATAATTTACATATTACTGATTTTTAACGAAAAAGTAAAAACATGTTTAAAATATGAGATATTGATGATGAACCTATAAGCTTAGAGCCCGGTTTCCGGAAGGCTGATTAACGGAAAATTACTTAACTAAATGTCCGGTCGAATTAAAAAAAATGATCTGAAATGTCGGTTAACTTGACAGGAGTGTCAAATCTTTATGGGACTAGAACAAAAAATTGATGAACCTTTCAGAAACCGTGAATAAGTAGTTAATAATAATATCCTGGGAAGCTATTCACA
Source organism: Papilio glaucus (assembly GCA_000931545.1). Classification (NCBI taxonomy): domain Eukaryota; kingdom Metazoa; phylum Arthropoda; class Insecta; order Lepidoptera; family Papilionidae; genus Papilio; species Papilio glaucus. Next base: position 5,386 of record JWHW01047153.1, read on the forward strand.
CACTATTCAATCAAATCATTGTATAGTTATAAATTAGAGCATTTAATTTATTATTATTATATTATTTATCTAACAAAATAGTTGAAAGTTAATTCTAAAAATAATAGTAATATTTAATTGAATAAATGTATATATTTTAGACATTTTTAACCAACCATTTGACCGCCCACAGTTGGACACATAATTTCCCCAAGGTGATAAAAGATCGCAATTGTCACCTTAAGAAGCCATCGTGCAGTGACCGTTTATTGGCTGAAAAAAAATGTATAACTTATTCCAAATCGATATGGGAATTTTGTAAACAAACAAACGTCACTTACCATACATGGCGGCCATTACACTTTTTATATTTTCATCGGAAATATCGTAATTTTGTGGAAATGGCGAGATAAAGTGAAGTGAAATTGTATAATATGGATAACTAATGTTATAAGGTAACGTGTTCGAAAATATTTTGGAATTTACGAAGTTTAACGTAAAAGGCAAGGTGAACGCTTTGTTTACAAAATTTCCATTTTGTTTTGGAACAAACTATAACTTGTGTTGAGCCATATTAAATGTAAAATAATAGCTTATATTAAAACGTGACTACACGTAAAAGTTCCATTTGTAGGTCTATTAAAGTTAAAAGTATTTAAAAATTAACTTTATTGCCGTTTTAATCGCCGACAGAATTGTTTGCAATTAAATGAAACAAGTTGTTAATTAATTCCTCTTTTTTGTTATAACATTAGGCGAGTATTATTATAATAAATGGCGTATCCAGTGGTAATATATCTGATATCTGATATGTTATATTTTTATTCTTTACTAGTTTTACCGAGGAGGGTTCGGCGTCAGGCAGGCGACCGGCCGTAATAACTGTAGCCAAAATACGGACTACACTCATACTGTGCCGACCCCACATGAGTGGGTTAAGGGCAAGGAGATGATGACTAGTTTTACTCGACTAAACTTCACTGTAGCACATTCTGATATTTTAACTAACTGGGAAATATTAAATAAATATACCCACACATTAGGGACCTAGAATTTTTTATTTTTAGCCCAAGATCACTCGGATCGCGAGCCCTGTATCAGATGAGATCAGTTAGAACCGTCAATAAGGTTACCAGCATCGACATCTCCGAAAAAATATTTTAATAAAAATATATCAAACATATCTTTTAAAACATATTATTATTATAACCTTGAAAAATACTTGGAAAATTTCCCGTTTCAATTAAAATGCATTCTACTTTTTGACTTCTGCGAAAACATAGGAAAGCTGAATTTTAAATACAAAGACAAATTACGACTACGATCTCTCTAGATGATCTTTAGATGATCAAAGTTATGATGTCTATAAAAATATCATTGACTTTAGAAATACAAAGCACCATGACCGCACCGTACCCACAGTGGGAAGGTCAAACACAAAAACAATTTAATTTTCTGAATTCACATTTCATCAATGTAAAAAATCTATGTTTTATATCATATCTCTCAGCTAGATGAATCTCGCTGCTGCCGACAGAAGTGAAAACTCAAAACAGGTGAGAAGGCGCGACTATAATTTAATAATATGTAAATAATCAACAAAATTAAACCCTTGTATCTTTACAAGAAAATCCAAATTGAATACAACAAAAATAAATTTAAAAAGTTGGCCGAAACTGTTCCAAATTCAAATTAGCATGTTGCTGAAGCACGTTGTTCGCGCGAACCTTTAAGAATTTCCCATACTATCATATAATGCGGCTTTTTTTGAAACATGTCTATAGTGGAGGTCAAGCCCATATTCCTTTCAATACATTTTATAGTATTAGGAGGAAAATGAGCAGGGGCTCGTCTAAAGCTAAGTGATCACCATCGCTCATGCACATCCATAAGTGAAGCAGATAAAAAGCAGGCGTATTGCTAGCCTTTAGGGTTGGATTACATTCTTTTCTGGAAGTGCCCTAAGTTGTATCGGTTTGTAAATGCCGCTGGAGACAGATCAATCAAAAGGCGTGCGAGATAGTTAAGTTATAAGTTGTTCGAAAAGCGTTCGTGGAATGCTGATTATGAAGCTGGTGATTTTTAGATCTGTCGTGTTTCTAGCATTTAGATATAAACAATACTAAATGACAGCTATTGTCTGACAGTTCTTCAGAACACTCCCCGATAGATAGAAAGACGGGCAAAGGGTCGCTTTCTTCGCAATACCCGATGATTAGTAAATATTCAATTACATTTTACTAATAAATATTAATAAGTTTTCTGAATATTTTTTCTATAAAATTGATTAATTATAATACACTGCTACTTACATCAGAAATGATTTCAAATATCTTATTGTAAGGAATTGTCTGCTACACCTGTATGACGACTGGCTAGTGCGGTGCGCCGGTAGGTCGCGTGCCTTAAAAACAAGACTAGAGCATTGCGCGGCGACAGTCGAGTGCAGCGCGCGCCACCGCCTCGCCGGCCAGTGTCGCACTGACGCGCCAATTGTTGCCGATTTAAAAAAATAAATGTCAAAAACACCAATCAAAAATATAGGCCAAAAGTAATAACCAGTGCGTGCGATAAGTGACTTTTTTATTTTTAATTCGCGCGCGCGTTTTATTTGTTGTTTTTTTTTTCTTAATTTAAAGGACTTGTTGCAGTGAAAAAATGGGTTTGAAATCTGAAGACGATAAACGTCCTAGCAAGTTGGCGATAATGGATGACATTTCAGATACGCCAAGTAAGTTGTTATATTTTATTGTGCTTTGAAAAAATATTTTATGTTTTGTACACGTGCATGCGACCATAAATATAATAAAATAAGAACGTGTGGCAAATTTTAAATATGCTTTTCCTTAAATAATCCAACAATTAAAAAAAAGATTAGACGAAAGTTAAAAGAGGTTCAATATAAATTAAATATGTACTTATTTTAATTAATAAATATACACCTAATTATGTAGTTTTTGATATTTTAAGTGGGTAGTTAAAGAAATATTTTAAATTTCTTGATGTAAAACCAAAATGACCTTATTAATATGTGAATTAATTTTATCTTAATTTATTTTTATACTATGTTAATTGTCCTCATATTTTTGGTATTCTTTAATTTATTTACAAAATGATCCGAAACTGAATTGAGGTCTTTATATTTCAGAGTTTCATAACCAAAACCTTCCTAGATATGCCTGATGAATTAATTGATAAAAACATAAAAATACCTTCTTTTAATAACGTAGCAAAAAATAATATTATTTACACAAGGACAAGTACTTTAGACAACTTGGAGACAATTTTACTTTTTATTTTACTAAAGTTTTTAATCATAATTGTTTACAATTATCATTCAAGGCATTTTTACTTGCATTCAGCCAATGTAGGCATTAAAAACATACTTCCTTCGTCTGCATAAAAAAGACTTATTTAACAACATCAGACTCGTAAATAACTCGTAAATACCGCAATATACGTACATATACAGATATATTTAGGTAGGTTGTTACGGTTGGCTTTTTATGTAACGTCGCGTACACCTGTGTAAACAAGACATAAAGGAGGCAAGTGCGAATTTCGAATTGCACCAACTAAGACCTTATGATCTTCCCGCGCAAAACGGCGGACACTTCGGGAACGCTCTCGAAAACGAACACATAAATCCCAGACGATACTCAACGGGTCGGAATCATTGGTTCACTGTAGATGGCTATTCTTTTTGAGCCAGACAGGTGTTTTGAGTGAATACTTGAAGACTGGTTGCCAAAAATACAGGTCTAATCTGTGTTCAGAATTCTTCGAGAACAATCCAACTGCTTTAATATTATTATTTTTTCAATAAATATTAACTTACGTTACAAATATATTTCCGTGACATGAAATTCAATACGATTACGTTACAATATTTTAGTGAATAAATAAATGGAATGTTGAGAAATAAAATGCTTGGGTGCTATTGATTTGTTTTAGTAAATACTGTGTTGCTTTTTTAATTCGCATAATCTTTACTTAACACTCTTTTACCCGTACATGTATCTTTTATACATTTATTAATATAAGGCCCTGTACTAAAATTCATAAAATACTTATTATTTTAGTATAATAATCTGGACAATAAACGTTTGCATAGTTTTTTTCTTGTCAATGCTCACTATTGCAAAATAAATTAACAAAAGTTAGAGTTATTAAGTTTTATCACCTAATAAGATCTTTTCCCAAGTTCTAGGTTTGTACAGTATGACCGTAGTCCATACAGTAAAGGTTTTGGCTACAGCAACATATAGAGATATACTCTATATGTTGTATGAAAAATACTAGCCTCGTTTCTGTCGCAAACAGATGTAAACGGAAAAAATAGTATTTAGCACAGATAGTAATATATTATATGTATAATGTTTTCCGTTTTAATAAATCTGGAACCATAAACAAAAACTATCGGCTGCAAAAAAAATCGATTCATGAAAGTTCTGCAGTAAAAAAAAAGAAACACAAGCGAATTGACAACATTCTTATTTTAAATCGATTAAAAATACAGTCATTATGCAACGGGCGGATGTTAAGCTGACAAATATGTACAACATGAACAAATAATACAAAAACATCTTTGTTTGCATTTTTGTATACTCGTTTTAGTATTGATTTAGCCTTCATTTTTTTCCTTAATTATTATTAAATGTCATCTGACAGTTTATTGAAGTTTATATCTTTCTTTCTTTTGTTGTACAAATTAAATTGAGGTTATCTTCGCAATAATTTGATCTTAAGTTTGTAAGACCTTATGAATTTTTATTTATGTTACTAACCAAACGGAATCTATTAATTGCCTTAATTAAGAATATAGTTACATAAGAAAATTACAGGTTAATAATTATCTTTACTATTAAATTCCAATCAATACAGTTGATCGACTAACAGCACTGCCTTTGGTTATACATTTATAGTGTCATAACTTCAAAGTTTATAATCTCACTAGAGATACTATAAACTGACGGCAAATTGTGACTAGAACGAATTATTAACAACTTGACGTGTCATTTCTCGACATCTTATTAATCGGAGTCAAAGTGTTAAATTGTGAACTGGCATTTTCCTTACATTAAAGTTTATGCTAATTATAGGTTGAGTTAAAACTGTAATTTGTTACACTATTTCATAATTCTCCGTCAGTTTAGCTTACAATCTGACTATGATGCACTAATATTTCTTCCAAATATTCTTGTTGAAGTGAAAACTTCTTATCCGCGTTAGACGATATTTGGTAGGCAAAAATCTTATAGGTTCGCGTGAACAACATATCCCATATGCGTCAGCAACTCTCGTCAGCAATGCTTATTTGAATTTGGAACAGTTTCGACGAACTTTTTTTCATTATTCTTGTATTCAATTTTGAATTTTATTGTTAAGATATAAGAACAGCAAACGAATAAAAAAGTTTTATTTGCGTTCCCCAAGCAAGCTGTTTATTTTTGTTGATTATTTATTTATTTTTAAACTATTGTCGCGCCTTTTCACTGTAGGCAGTCCTTATCTGCCCGTGTTTTTTTTTTAATTTAATGTATTGTACCCGGCTCGAGTTACAGTCAGCCAGTACTAGTTAGATTAAAGAATGTTTGACGTGTAATGAATACAACAAAATCTTAATATATATAAATCTCGTGTCACAATGTTTGTCCTCAATGGACTTCTAAACCACTTAACCGATTATAATAAAATTCGCACACCATGTGCAGTTCGATCTAACTTAAAAGATAGCATAGTTTTATCTCGACTTTTATAGTGCTACGGCGTGCCGCGCGAAGCCGGGGCGGTCCACTAGTTGTAATATAAAACAAAACACGTTTCAAGCGTGAGACTGTCTAGACAAACGAAATATGTGAATTCCTTTATAAAAACCTCATTTACCTTCAAAGTGCTCATAAAATCTTTAAATATACAAAAATTTAAATATACATTAAGTGATATTAAGTATGAACTTAGCTAATTGAACTTAAAACATAACACGTGCAAGCAATATTATGACATTACAATTTCAAAATTACTTTCTTGCAATTTTTTCAATCCACTACATTGTTTAGGAAATTACTGATAAGAAAATGTAATGAAAAAAATGAATTCTCACGTTTCTTAAAGTAAGGAAAAACACTGATATAGTAAAAGTAGTTTTTTGTTAATTAAAATTGCAAATTTAATGATAAAGTATTTTAAAGGCAGCGAATAGTGGCTAATTTAGTCTCTCTTCTTCTCTTCAGCCATCATGCACTAATAGACGTAGGCTTTCCTCATTGATCGACACAAAGATCAGTTCTCTACAGTCCTCATTCTCACTCCCGCAAGTTTGACATCGGTTGGATCATCCATCCATCCTGTGGGACACATATAAGTCACATAACTAAAAGTTAATTCAATTCGTGAATGCGCTGTGTAACATAAAGACGTGGCGTGAATTGGAAGAGTTGACGTTTCATTGTTCTGTGTTATAAGCAAAATAGGGAGTTATGTGAAACAATGAAATATTTGTACTAATCGAGTGGCTTTTGGTCTTAGTGATATGCCACCGGCGGTCAGGCCGGCACTAACCGCGTACAGAATCAATTCGCTCGGGTATATTATGACAGAGATCTTATCAAACACTAGTGTTCGTGCAACATATTACAAGTGTTCAAACATACATTGCGCGACCTCACATTTAAATTTTCACTGGCCGTTGCCCACAGCCTTGCACGCATTCGTTTATCTTCCTAGCTGTACATTTTATAACTTGAATTCACTTAAAACTTGTATTTATAGCAAAAAGTTTTTATTGGTTTCCATGGTTACATGTCATGTACCGAAATGTCAAAAATATGTTATTTTCGAGTAACACATTACCATGGCAACCTATAGTATGTTTTATTTTCCTATCCCTCGGAGTTTTTTGTTTGGGATAAAAGGTGACCTGACAATGTGTGTGCGAAATGCCATGATCGGTCGACTCATTAAATATTTAAGCGTAACAAACAAACTTTCGCATTTTTTTAATTAGTTAGGATTATATATCTTCGTTATGACGTCATTTTCTCGTTAGTTTCTACTTTTTATATTAACTAATGATTACACACGACTAATAATGTAACATTGTTGTTTTATATACGCTGATAGTGTAGTTCAGTTAACAAATATAAAATAGTGGTTTTACTATGCCTGAAAATATTTTCTTCAGGTATTTAATTAAAAAAAAAAAACCAGTGACGTTTACTCTCGTTGTTTTTTTTTAAATTATATAATTTATTGGACTCGATTATGGTATGAGTGAAAAATGTAAATAATTTTTATTATTAATTAATCTACGGCTAATTGTTTTTTAATAATGAATGTAAGATGGGACATGTTCTTTTAGAATCATTTGACTTACAATAAGAGGTAGCTCATGGTGACATTAGAGGCTTACAAAACGATATTGCGTCACTACAAAAAATTACACTACAATTAATTGTTTACTAAGGGAAGATATGCAAAAGAAAGAAAATTTATTGCCACAAAAAAGATAAACTTATAAACTAAATGTGTCAAAAGGTAGTAAAGATAAACCTTTCACCATTTGCGTTTATAAATTAGCTAAAAAAGATAACGTTTCCATTTAATTCAGGTCCCGACATAGCGGAGGACCTTGAGCAACCAGAATGAGTGACGTTTTATTGATAAAGGAATTAAGAAATACATTGGTGTTCCACTAAACTGTTTTGGTAATCATTTGATACGAATTTAACATGCTTTAAATGACATTAAACATTAATAAAATATGTTTAACGTGTGTCTGAGTGTAGCGAAAAACAAATATAGAGAAATAATGATATCTGTTCGATGAAAATGACAGTACCACAGTACAGGTTATTGTCACTTAACCTCTACAATAATATACATAACCAAAACAAATCGGGGTAAAAAAATAGTCTTATTTAATAGTAAAATAATAATTGAAATCGGGTTAATAGTTTCGTAATCAAAATCACTTTACAAAGTCTATCTTGTAATGTAAAAAACGAACCAAACTGTTTTTTTTTTAAATCGTAAGTAATCTAAAGCAGATAAGGTGTCGGCAAGTTGTGTGAGGTTTCAATAAAAAATATATAAAGCCGGACGCTTTCAAACGTATGTAAATGTACTAGTTAATATTAAAATATTATTTTAATTAGTCGTATGTTTATATAACAATATTTAGCGGTTCCAGTTTCGACCTTCCGTCATTTTCCGACTCTTGTTTATTTAGTGACTTCACATCAAACTTACGTCCGGTTTCTGGAAAGGTTTGTCAAATATTTATTTCAACTAAAACTATTGTTAAGTTAAATGTCATGTCAAAACGATGTCAGTTTCTATAAGAAACAATAAAGTTGATAATCATTCTTCTAGCAACATTAATGATATTTGATCGGACATTTGACCGCTAGCTAGTCGTTAGCTTTTTGCGTTGATCAGCCTTTCAAATACTGGGCCTCAGTCCTGAGGTCAGTCATAGATTTTAGCAAAGAGAGAAAATCCAGTATTAATTATAATTTTTGACAGCTTGACTAAATTTGCCGCGATGGAATCTTTTTATTGTAGAAGGTGGCAAACGAGCAAGCGGTTCACCCGAAAACAATTGATCGCTACGTATCTGCAACAAGCTAATGTTTCAGATGCGTTGCCTATCTTTAATGGACAGAGAAGGGTATAAGCAGAAAATGGTTATTTCCTATCCATCCCCCCACCGTCAGTCAAGTCCTCTTCCCCTTCCCATCCCTACATTATCAGCAAAGGATCGGAAGGGAAAGAGGACTAGAATTAGGCCTTAAGCACTTCACTCATCAGACGAAACGCAGAATACTCTACTTCACGCCTTCTGTGAGGTCGTGTTATTTCGGTCGAGCCAGCCCAGTCGTGCAACAGATGTTGTTGCGGACTCTACCACTGTTCGGATAGGGCCTTGGATAGCCTTGTGACGATAGGGATACATCAATTACTATTATAATCCAATCATTCATTTTCTTAATATAATCCAATTGTTATAGACATTAACCTAATAAATTCATTTATTTCAAATTTTCCCACAAATCACCGTGAAATATTCTCAAACATCGGTTTTTGTTATCTGCGTACTGCTATGTTATGTTAAAACAGTTTGACAATTAAAAGTACAACATAAATGACATCAATGAACATAAAACAACATCATAAACATTAAACAGATTGTATTGAATTGACATAAAGCGTAGTGGCGTAAAGAGATTTTAAAAAGAAGTGCTTTCGAAATGACTCCTTATCAGGTTTGAGTCAAGGCAAAGTGATTTGATAAGTGGGAGATAAGCCAGAGATTTCTTCACAGTACGAGCAACAAGTTTGTGATAGATGAAGACCTCCGAATGTTTGATTGTTTGTAACGCTTTAACTCCTTAACAACTCAACCGATGATCATGAAATTTTTTACGCACAGTGTCAGGGGTACAAATGACTTGGGGCTTTTATCCCGAAAATAAAACTATTCCCGAGGGATAGGTAAATACATAAAATCTTTAGTTATAATATCGGTTGCCATGTTAATGTAAAATATTATGATAAAACAACTTTTAAACACTATTTTATTTGACCTATTCGAAGTTATTATACAAAGAATCATCTTAAAAAAATTCGAAACTTGAAAAATTTTATTTTCGGGATGAAAGACGAAAGGATGTTATCCCATGTGATTTTCTGTATTCTCTAACAATGTGTGCAAAATTTCATAATGATCGGTTGATTTGTTAAGAAGTTAAAGCGTAACAAACGAACATTCGCATTTAGGTTATTATATGTTATCTTGTTTATATAATCTGTATACAGGTAGGTAATCAAAACAATAAGCAATATATTTATACAAGTCGTTAATAAAAATTCTATGCACCGTTTAGTACACCATTTTATTGATCATTGTTCTGTGTAATTGAATACTGGCTGAGATGAAATAGTGACGCAGATAAATTATCATTAGGCTGAACTAAAGTGAAGATTCTATTTTAATTTGAAGATATGATGCAAATGACGCTGATAATTGGCAGACTAAACGGACTGGTTATGTAGCAGAAATCAATAGAATGCAACTAGGCACCGTGCCTGTGTTAAAAACTATGAGCCCTGTTGGTCACATATTTTAATATGTGTTTGGTGGCATATTATATTCGTTCATCAATCCCACACAACCACACTCAAACACATACAAAATTTCAAATTAAATTGTAATAAGCTTTATATCTGGTTTTTACATTTTAACTGTGCAAGGAAAAAGGCCGCGGTCCTTGGTTGGCTAGTGTTGGTCCAGATCAGCCCCACACTTGATACAGCCGTTTACGATGCTTTCTGAGTGTGGCTAGTAACATCTGCAGGATGAAGGTCGTAGATGGAGGTGGCCAGTACCTTCAAACATGAGGAGTAGGACTCAAGGAAGAACATATTAAATTTTAGTAGGATATAATGATTCGTAGTTAAGTTCAGTACACTTTAGCAAATGAAAAAACATAGTATTTTTTTCAATCGTAGACTGAGATGAATGTCTAATATAATACATAATATATATAACTAGTTTATGTTAGGAATTGTCCGTTGGTATGTTATATGCTAAGAATAATAGCGCTGTTAAGACATATTGCATCATAACATTGTAACTTAACGGTTGTTTTTATTGCTCCAAGCTATAAATACGATTAGGCTGTGTTACATGAGTACTTCGTGTTATTGTTTATATAATAGGTTCCTTATTTGTGGAAAATTTATACAATAAGAACTATTTTTAGTATTCGCATGGCAACCCGAGACTAATTTTTTTTTTTATTAAATCTTCTTACATTCTGTACCAATTTACGTATTTGTCAGTCCAAATCTTCGTTCAGGATTCTTCTTTAATCTTATAATAATAAATGAGCAACTCTTGTATATATGTGTAAACGTCAAGTATCGGAAATATCACAAAGAAATGGGACTAATTTTGTATTTATATACAAAATTGTTTTGTTTGTCAAAAGGTAAGCATATACAATTGTATATGCTTACCTTTTGACAAACAATATTTTGAGAACTAATTATAAAGACCAAATATGCAATAGAGCGCCATCTTTTGTTGTCAAATGATAACCTTCTGGTACCTCAACATTTTGTTAGATGGCATCGACACAGACGCGGAGCAAAGCTCGGTCGCCTAGGAACTATGTTATTAAACACCATAGCTGTTCCTTTTGTTCAAAATTTCTTATTCACAATGCTACTCTAGCAGCATTAATGTTTGTCTATTTTTTCTCAATTAAAAAAGAAAAGAAAACTTTTAAATTTATGTTTTAATATTTTAAAACTATGATCACAATGCTCGAAATGTTTATTATATCTAAAAGTTATTTAACTATCACATTTCCATCTCGCGGAAGTGATAAAAAACCTGTCACTTCTAATCTTGACATCATTAAATTAGTTCAAATTCCTGTCACGAATGTGACAAGGTTTGTATAAGTCTTAACAAGATAATTTTTCATGTAACTACGATTTAATTTTATCTGTGGACATGTTTTTCAATTCGGTACGTGTTGATTTTTAACCGACTTCAAAAGGATGAGGTTATCAATAGGTTTTTTTTTTATCTAGCAATATGGTGCACGTTCCCAAAGTTTATAGTATACGCAAAACAATGGCAGAGCCCGCAATAACATCTCGACTCGACCGGTGAAATACCACGACCTTACAGAAGACAGGCGTGAAGTAGAAGTATTTTATGCTTCTGCTTTCGTATAATGAGTGAGGTGACGGAGGCCTGATGTCAGTCCTCTTCCACTTCCCATCCTTTCCTACAAATAATCTCTGCAGTCCATTTATCTGCAACGTATCTGCAACTCATTTGCCATCTTCGACCATAAAAAAGCAGATTCAATTAAAGAATTTACAGATGAAAATAAATGAAAAGTACTACAGAACTAATAAATATGATACTTTACGATACGGGCTCTTGTGCATTTTATCAAAACTAATTTGGCAAGTTTTTTTGCAAATGATATTTATGATATTTAAACTCTAAATTATTTGTACGCGTTCTAGAGTTGATCAGTGATCTAGTTTTGTTGTGGCCCATTCGCCCATTCGTCTACCGTATACCGTCAACAAACAATTCCTATTACGTTACAAAATCGATTGTACAGCTAGATAATTTGTCTCCACGCCGAACAACCACGTACGTAACTTACGAAATGTAATTATTCGATTTTATCACATTATCGATATAGACGAATCGATAACGCCCCCTTGCGAAACGATTTGAAAAGTTAGATATTGTTTTCAATATGAAAATCCATGTCAAGGATCGTTATTGTAAATATGAAACGTTTTCCAATTGCCCGCTGTAAATAAACATTGACAACATCAATACGTGACGTGTTCCCATTGTTTATAACTGTTATTACCTAACTCGTGTTATATTAGATTTTGAATGAATGGAAACTAACCTTCAATATCAATATTGAATGAGGGGTTAGTTCTAGATTACCCCTCCTCCTCCTCCTTGAACGCAAACAATATCTGTAGTGTTGTGGATATACATTGGCGCTGTAATCGCACCACTTGAGGCGAGTTTGCAGCAATTATATTTTCAGCTGTCAAAACATATGACGCATTTTGTTTTGTTTTTATTAGGATTAATATTGTTCTATAGTTTTATTCAATAACACATTAATTTTAAATCTACATTTGTCTTCGCAATGCCATGAGCAGTTGGTCAAGCTGATCAGTAAGAGATCGGTCGTTGATTCGCTCTTCGTTGTACACGGGCACATGGAAGAAGCTGGTTTAGGAGCTTCAGCCCTAGAGATGCGAGTATTCCATTAAAAAAAAAGTTCGTCGAAACTATTCCAAATTCAAATAAGCAGCTGACGCCAATTGCTGGCGCATGTTAAATATGGTATTATCGCGAACCTATAAGACTCCCTAACAAATTTTAACGAAGATAAAAAGGTTTTACTTTCAAAATACGTACATAAAAATAATCTGAAAAAAAGACAATTCGGTGGCCAATTCACTCAGAATAAGTTTGGCTTTTACCGACTAATACAAAATACACATCGGCAGGTGTGGAGCCTTATCTTGAACGTATTTAAAAAAATTGACTCACAACGCATTCAAAATGGTTATCGATTGTTTCCAAGAAGCGTTACTCAAGACTTAACGCCGATTTTATACTTACAAACTTACAATGGGTAAATTTTGCGCCTATTATAACATCCATATTTTACATTAATGGAAAAATTTATGCATATCAGTAATCTGATTTTAGTAAATACTCTTAGGTTGATACTAAAACATGTTGTTTTTATTTTACTATATTTATTGTAAACGATTTGTATCTTCACCTCTTGAAATAATAACTTCAATTTATAGGTAACGTGTGTCAAAAAGTTACTGTCAAATGAAGGTTTTATATATTTTTCTATCCTTCGGGAACGGTTTTATTATCGGAATATATAAAAGATAACTTGTACCCCTGACTATGTGTGTGCAAAATTTCGTGACGATCGGTTAAGTCTTTAAGGAGTGATAGTGTAAAAACAAACTGACATTTGCATTTATAGTATTAAATATTATAAAATAAACATAGCCATGGAGGCCAAAAAGGTATAGGTAGGTATACTATGGCGTCATCTCCTGCTGCATTAACATTCATTTCCGCTACCCGTCCGCGTCTCCCCCAGACTCTGTGGTATCGTTTGATCAAACCATAATGTAATTATCGACCATAAACTAAATACTAGTGACGTCATAGGCATTGTATACAGTCAGCAGTCTATGGAATCGTGACTGGTTGTTAAATATATTTAACATATTTTTTAGTAAAGCAACAATTTTCACAGTATATTTAGTTAGTAATAAAATACAATATAGTACAAAGTAGATGACAACTTCTTACGTTTACATTTATTCTCAGTTTAGCGTGACTCGTGACTTCTCGATTCGCCACAAAATAAACTCGAACTAAATTCGATAATAGACTTAATTTTTGATTGAAAGTTTGAGTTCCTTCATTTATTACAATCATTTTATTATGACTGTAACCTTGCCCTAACACCAATATTAAAAAGTATGCATTTTTACGAGTTATTGTATGTTTAAATCGTGAGAATCTACCAATTACCCGCATGACTTCATCTCGCTAAGACAGGCAGGAAGGCGGTAATGCGCATAATTCTTCAACTCTTAACGTAGGAAGGCTATGCACCTCCTTTGCACGCCAATATTACTTGTAGCAAAAGATGTTGCAGTACTAGACAGATTTTTCAAAAATATTATACATTAAAGTCGCTACCGCTGTTCCCTTAGATCTTCCAAATTACATAACGGATTTCAATGCGTAGATATAGTAAAATAAAAACTAATGCGCGCAAAAATAAAATCAAGTGCGGGTCTCACACCGATATCGGAACTCTCGATGTTCGCTTGATGCGACCACCCCTGCGCCGCTCTCTCTTCAAAATCAGTCAAGCTATTTAGGCTACTACAGGAGAAGGGAACGGACAGACATACAGATATTATGTAATATGTATTTACCTGCACAAAATATTACTTTCCTGAATGTCGGGCACAAGCCAATGATACACCAAGTAATTTCTGATCTCTGGAATACCTGTGAAAATATAGCAAACGATGAATTGTTCTTTGATTATTGATATAGCACAATAATCATAGAAAGTTTCCTAACGTTATTTACACTTTAAATATGAATTATTATAGTTAAAATTAGACACATGTCATTTAAAATTTAATTCAATTTAATTATTTCTTTACTTAATATTTTTATGTACTATAAAATGTTAAATCGAATATGCAATATTATTACCGACCATTACATTACAACCCATTAAATTAAAACCGTAATTAAAATCTATTATTCGATTTGCATTACCATTGTAACCATGTAACACAACTGCAGAGGTTACAGCGAAGAGTTCAAATTCGCAAGAAATAACTTGAGTAAATAAACTAAAAATATGCTGATTAACAGCATATTTTTAGTTTTATTTTTTTTATTTTACTAATGTATTGGGGCTGAGTTTTCGTTTCATAAAATGAAACTGAATAACTGAACTACTTTAATATAAGTTTTTTTTAAAAGAACCACTAATGTTACCACGCCTAGCGTATTTGATGCCGCGACCTCATGCATTACAGGCTGTACTCTCAACTATTAGGCTATTGTAGCTTTTCCTCTGTTGACTATCAGGGCAGGGCAGGGACTAGCCTACCTAAATTTAAATTAACTGTTATTTAAAAAAAGGTCAAGAAATATTTTTTAATTGGCACGATAATAGTAAATCTTACGTAATTTGCATCCGTTTTTTTCGACATGAGTGAGTTCGCAATACAGAAAACATTGACTTAATACATGTTTTATGAAAATGGCAGTGCGTACGGAACGGTGAGTATGTCCGGATGCCCCCCCTCCACCGCCTCTTCACACTCCTGCGCATAGCGAGCTTGTTTTTGCCGTCATAGCCAGTTATCTCGGTCCTCAATATCCACGGGGTCCTAGGCTGCAACCCATAAAACCCTAAAGTAGATCTACTCCACGTGAAATTTAAAAAAAATCTAAATGTCTATTTCCCTGCATGTGACATCCCCTCTGCATAGACGTCGCTTCAATGGCGTCGCAACATGCCATGACCTTCATCCGCGCCGCGGTCAAGTGCGATCGATGCGGCTTATAAACGTCGCCATAGAAATCTCTCATTGCTGTTTTTGTACTCGTAGGTACTTATTTCTGTTATAGTACAGTGCAGTAAAAAATTGTAATGTGCTTTATATGATTTAACTATATGAGCGTTGCCCTACGAGCGTTACGTTACACGCAATATACATAAAAAAAAAATTGAATAATTCTGTTCTAGAAGTAAATTAAGACCTACAAAAATTTTTATTTCGTTCTTTCCCATGCTTAAATTGATTAAAATAACAAATTAATAAATTATAAGTAAATAAAGAATAAAATAAATTGAAAATAATGTGGGAAAGAATTTTTAATAAAATTTCTGGGAATGGAAATTGGAATATTTCGGGGCAATTTTTTTCCGGGGAAATATCTGGAGAAAAATCTTATTCTATTACGCATGAATATTTATAACCATTTTATTTTTAAAAATTGTAGATAATTTACGACGTTGCTGCCCGTGCGAACCCGGGGCGGGTCGTTAGTATAAACCCAAGTTACTATACGCGGAATCAAGATACAAAAAAAAACAAGTAAGGAAAATAATAAACAAATGTGTGCGAAGCCGCGGGCGGCAGCAATATTTTTTAAAGTTATGTGTTAAAATTATAGCAAAGAATAATGTAAGGTAATATAAATTGTAACAATTTATACCTTGTTTCACAGAAAGATGTGATTTTTGTAAACAAAGTTGTTTTTATCCTAAAATTCGTAAATTCCATAATATATTCTATAAAAAACTTTTTCTCATATTACCTTAACTATCTATATTACACAATATCACTTCACTTTATATTTTATTTTCTTTCTTTATCCTTTATATCAGAATCTTCACAAAATTTCTGATGAAAGTATAAAAATTGTAATGGCCGCCATATATGGTAAATGACGTTTGTTTACAACAATCATATCTTGCAATGAATGAAACAAGGTATAGTATTTAATTTCTCTTTAAGGTGGCAACCCTATACAAGGACGTTGCACATCCGCTGACAACACTTTTACTGCCATAACTTCGAATGCAACTAGGTCTAGGTGAATATTAACACTTACGACACAACCGTGACATTATGCACATGCAACGTATCAAATGATTTGTCAACGTTACATTGCCTTCTTTTCGTTGAAATTCCGTCGTGCCCTATCAACAAAAAGAGTAATGGTAATAGCTTGGTGAAAATTTTTCAGGTGCATTCTTATGTAATACTCCAAGTTCTTTTTATGTTGTCACTAACTGCCGGCGGCGCTAGTATCGTTACCTTATCTTTGGTTATATTTTTTGTTTAAATATTTTTAATGTTATTACAACTGTTGTAATTAAGTTTTTATTAAGCGATGCGTCTGTTATCAACAGAAACTCTTCCACGCTTCTTGGGATGTCATAATGTAACTATGATGTGATATAAACTTAAATAAAATCAGCTCAATGTTACACGTTACAAGCAAACAAATCTTTCTTTTTTAAACTATAGTATACGTTTCCATTGTTATAATTGAATCAATAAAATTATTTACAATCCATAAGTTATTATTATTATAAGTTTAAGCCGTGCATTATATACTTTAATTTAGTCGTAGGCCATGGTAAACTTACGAACCGTATCGTCCCTTCACAAGGTCTAGATATTCATGGCTAAAGGCTTATTCACACTCTTTCGTTACATGAATACATAACATCATATTCACAGATGTTTCCGGGTTCGGGACACATAAGGATGTACGATCGTTTTATTCTCTTCTTTCCTTTGCTTCCGTGTGTGTCTTTATACGTGGTATGTGTATTAATGGGGACATTATTTGTCTATTTATTAACGATGAAGGGCTGATAGGTCATGAAGGTTTTAGTGTTGTTATTTTTCTGAGAGTGAGTCATAAATCTGATTGGTATAAGTCCGCTTAGTAGGTTCCGTACCATCACTGACATTATCGTCACTACATGCCTGAACTACCGAAGTACCACATTTTCCAATTTTAGTTGTGATATGAGATATGTGAGGGCGTTAACAAAAGAGACACTGTGAGATTAATAGCACGCTAACTTAATGTCACTAACTACTTCAGTGGTGACTAATGAAGTCTTAAATGGCTGGCTTTCAACAGTCGTATGCTGAGAACGTCTCGAAGATGTGTTCTTATTTAATAAACACGTGTATCTTATACACAGTTCACATGACACATTGACACAAACAAACGAACCTTCATTGATAACTTACTTTTTTAAATTAAGGTAATAATGTAAAATTAACATGAATGATAATCGTTTAATATAGTTTTATTTTCATTCATTAAATTAAATTGTAACAGTTAATTCTGTCAAGGCTTCTTTTCACGCTTTTTTATTAGCTTGGTGTGTATGTATGTAAGGAAATCTTTGAATGAGATTTTTAACTTAACTTAACGTTTGCTTAACTTGACACGCTGCACACTTATCAAGGACGGATAACAATGCAATATTAAAATAGTTTGTCCCATTATCCTCACAAGGATCTTCGGGACGATTACGATTTTGTAATTAACGATTAAACGCCATCTATGTGTTAAAATTTAAACTGTAGCGGAACATAGTGTGTTGTTTTTAGTTTCTGAAACTGTTTAAAATAATTATTTTAAGTTTTGTTCAAATTAAATAGAGATATAATAGATTTATTTTTAATTACGAACAGCATTAATTTCTTGGTAGTTAGGTAGTTTCACTGAATTACTTTTTCAGTCATTGAATTTTATCAATAATTCTTGGCTTTTAATTATTTAGATAAGTCTACGTAGGTATTAGTATGTTCTACGACCAATGCGTTATTTCCTACAGTTTATTACGTCCACCAAAATCCGGTTTGTGTGTATCGAACACATCGTCTGAGAACATAATGATTTCGAAAGTTGTTTATGCGAGATGAAAGATTTTTTGCGTTGCAAAACTTCGTTTCGTCGATCATTTCGAAACTGTACGATAATGGAACGGGTTTTGTTTTGATTATGTTTTATTTGGTTATAAAATTCCATTGTTTTTGGTTCTTTAAATAAATATATTTGACTTCCTATTTCAACGCAATTGCAACATTCCTTGGTATAATAAAATGGCAAACTATATTGGACTACACTCGATTACAAAACAAGTACTTGTGATTTTTGATCTTCGTACAAATACTAGCAGTTGCCCGCGGCTTCGCACTCGTTCATTCCAATAAATTTCTTATAAGTGTCTTCTTGACTCCTTCTTCTTCACCAATGACTTTAGTGACGATGGTGGTATCTACATATGAATACGTATTGTGTGTCTGGGTGTCCAACTGATCACCTAGAGATCACACATTCGAATCCTTTTTATTCTCTATATTCAACATATGTAACTATTATTAGGAGTTTGATGAAGCTATAATCTGTACATATTTACATCCTGTGAAAGCGTACGGCGCATAACTTTTTCCTTTGGTAAACAAA
This sequence comes from Papilio glaucus, assembly GCA_000931545.1. Classification (NCBI taxonomy): domain Eukaryota; kingdom Metazoa; phylum Arthropoda; class Insecta; order Lepidoptera; family Papilionidae; genus Papilio; species Papilio glaucus. The sequence continues at coordinate 24,506 of JWHW01047153.1, forward strand.
TTTCTATCGTGTTTTTACCGAAGTTGAAAAAAAAACATGTTTATTCCTTCCACATATATTTCTGCATATGTCATGTTTGTCGACGACAATTGCGTCGCATGTTTTCGCGTCAGTGTTTGTTGTTTACACACAGCTGGAGTAAGTTTTCTCTTGTTATGACGAGACTGTTTAAACACTTTCGCCGGTGACGTGTTTACAAAATATCGGAACAATACCGTCCGCCTCTCTATAAACTTCCATTATCTCTTACATCATAACAACACTACTCGAAATATAAATACTGTACTCCTGTACTATATTAAATCAATTGGTTGTTAATAAATCTATATTGTTTATAACTCAATATTAGAAGAAACTGACTGATATATTAACGCACAGCCCAAAACTACTGTTGTTACGTAGGCGAGCACTAAGAATAGGTTTCTGTTGTTACGTAGGCGAGCACTAAGAATAGATTTCTGTTGTTACGTAGGCGAGCACTAAGAATAGATTTCTGTTGTTACGTAGGCGAGCACTAAGAATAGATTTATGTTGTTACGTAGGCGAGCACTAAGAATAGATTTCTGTTGTTACGTAGGCGAGCACTAAGAATAGATTTCTGTTGTTACGTAGGCGAGCACTAAGAATGGATTTTCTAAACTCATCCCCTAAAGGTTTGAGGTAGGGGATGAAAGTTTGTATGGAGAAACTGCCAATGTGAAG
>JWHW01047153.1:29579-39957 GCA_000931545.1 Papilio glaucus
TGACCTTTAAGAGCGCGGTGTCGTATAACAATACGGTGAAAGGTATTTCATACGTGTCGGCCCTTTATTGAAATGACACGTTTCTACACCATTCTCTCGCTTCAACCTTGTTTCAAAATCGTTCGTGATCGATCCCTTACGGTCTTTACTGACAGTTGCAATATAATATAGTGTAATACGACGAGGAAATTTCTAAATGTTGCAATAAACTCAATTACTATTTATTTTGTGAACGTTTCCAATAATTAGATGTCAAAAATAGTTTTAGACGTGACCGTAATTGAAATTGGTTTTAAAGTTCTGCCATAGGGTTGTGGTACCAATGATTTGGGGAGGGGGGGGGACGTTAGTTGATAGAAAATGCGCAAGTCCTTACCCTTTGCGTAGTGCAATACGCAACATGCAACTATCCGTCTCGCAACACTTTTGTTACGGCACGGCCAAGCTGTTTACTCCGGGGAAGTACCTCTAGAAAACTCGCGAGAAGTATTTACTTTCTTGGCATTATGCCCAGTGAATAAAATGACGGGAAAATCAATTCCCCACCCCTTCCCTTTCCCGTTTCTTCTTCACCTGTATTTATTTGCCCTGTTTCTTTTTCTACGTAAAGGTAAGCACTTTTGTCACTCTCTTCCATAAGACCACTTCCTAATTAATCGAATATTTGTTACAGACGTAATAAACTTAATAATACGCGGAAAATATTTGCTACATCTTCTTTACGTCTGGGGTTTTTACCGACACAAACACTCCTTTTATTATTTCACATAAAGAATTTAAATTAAAGTTTTAAAAGCAAAACATAAGGAAAATACAAACGAGGTCATGACTCTACAACATTATGGTCACTAAAATATTTTTTATTTTTTTAAATGGCATCGCAAGATTTAAGAGACCATAAAGAATACCTTAAGGTTTTGTAACAAATAAATTAAACAAACACAAAGTGTCTCTGTGACCCAAAACGAGCCTTGGCCTGCAACAATAAAAGACTCAACTTTCCTGCGCCATGTCTTGTCTTGAACCTGAAGCTCAAGTAACTCCTTATCAGCCTCATCTATCCAGCGATACATGGGACGGCCGAGTGGCTGAACCAATTCTTTCCAGGTGGCCGAGCCAACGGAGTCTGTGGGCTTTTATCTCTCCAATGATGTTCGACTCGGCTACCAGTTCCTCAATTATTACGTTTTCTATTCTCAAAGTTTCACTGGCTTAAATTTTTTTACTCTTGACCTTTGGAGATATTCCATAAAACAATTCCCGCAAGAAATTTATTATCAATGAATAAATGAATTTATTTAAATAATTGCATAATTGTCTAAAGCAATTTATGACGCAAACATTTATAGAGATAAAATGGAACTAAATACACCAAAGATTAAGGATGTGTCACGAAAAGGTAAAAGATAATCAGGTTTTTTTTTCAAAATTCTGTCTAGAAAAACTATTTGATGATAATTCTTGAGCGCAACAATGCGCCGACCATCGTTTATCACAAAGGAATGCGACAGTTTACAAATAAGATGCTGAAACTATTCCTACAAATGTTTAACTAAATGGGAAGCCGGTAGGTACACAAGAACAGCATTTGTTTGACTTCGCTGAAGCAAGAACAATTGTGTTATACGTAACCAGTTGATTCATTATTTGAAAGCATAGGAACACGTGTTTAGGTTGTAGCAGATCGAGAAATAATTGTCTGTCCTTTAGCCCTTAACGTGGATGTGAAAGTATAAAACAATTTGCTCAACATAACGTAACAGGTTGAAACATTAAAATGATTTCATTTAAATTTATCTTGAATGTTGAATGTTGAATGTTGAATGCAATGTTGAATTTCATTCAGGTGACGATGGGTTTAAGTAGCTAGTCTAAGTCCTTTCTATCAGGGATCGACAACAGGCGGATAGCGGTGGTAATATTAATTATGTATGACATAATTAAAACAGTTGAATTCTTAGGAACGAGTAGCAACGTAAATTCTTGTTATTTATTATTCAACACTCACTTGTTAAACAACGGTGCACGTGTATTGTTCGCCGGTGAGACAGTGAGTCACGTGTTTGTTCACAACACCTTTGTCCCAGCTGTAGCATGGCACAATATGTTACAAACTGGGGACTGTACTATCACAATACGTTACACACTGAGGAATCTACACTGTAACATTGCAACTTGTATATTGCAATTGTCTTTTATCACACGAGACGAGACGACCAACTAACAACAAAAGGAGCACCCGTAATAAATGAAACACTATCTTTTTTTTAACATAAAACCGGTGAAGGTAAACCTTAATTAACATTAAAGACGAAGTAAAAATGTTTTTAATGGACTCTTCTTCCCGGAGGGGCGATAAGTGGATTGCGGAGCAAAAGTAGCGATATAAGGAGCACCCATAACCGAGGAGCATGTATGCGTAGAGGTATGAATGTAAAAGCGAGGGAGGTGTGCCAGAATCGCGCCAAATGGATCCATGATCTCTGCCTTCCCCTCTGGGTTACGAGCGTGAAGATACTTATTTATTTCTTCTTCCCATCTTTTTCTTGTATTCTTTTTCGTTTTTGTCCATTTCCTTAGCTTCAGATTTGTAAGCATCTCATCTATAATTCGGTACAACTAACCGTGACTTTCCACTGGCGTAAAATCGTGTATCGAAACAAACTTTCTCTCTATCTTTCTCTTTGAAAAAAAGTGAGATGACAATATGTTTGCGACAAGTTTATACGTCAGTGGAAGCCCACGGTTAAGATGTACAGTTTGTAAACAAAGGATACCCTTATACGCTAAAATATATATAAAAATATAAAATATATAATACGGTAAAATTCGTATGTTCTGAAACATTTTCGACTTTTTCTCACATTATAACATTACCTATGTATATGTTATACTTTTTCACTTCACTTTATCTCATAATTTCCACAAAATTACGATGAAAATATAAAAAGTGTAATGGCCGCCGTATGGTAAATGACGTTTGTTTACAAACTTTAAATCTTGCGTTGGAACAAACTATAGTTCCGATTCTTTCGATTGTTTAAGGGCAGCCGTGCTGACCTACCATCTGTTAAACCAATTGCACGTTTACCATAAAAAGTATGGCGTGGTGGTCTGCATTCGTAAAAACACTACCAAGGGAAACACCTTGAGATTCCACTGGCCTTTTTCAAGTCAATCAAAAAAGTTACAATAAAAAGTATTAATATAAATAAACATGATGCGACCCATTTACTCATTCATATTGCTTTAAAGAAGCACAATAAATTTTAGATATAGATACGTGGAGACCGAGTAACTTGTGTAGACTAGATTATTTATAAAATACTTACATTTTACAGTCCCAGTCCAAAGATTGAATCCAGCCCTGGATTGCAACTGGAAAAATGTACTCGCACTGGAATTCACTGGATTCAGATAGCAATCCAATACAGAAACTGGATTGGTGGTGGATGTTTAAACATAAATTAACTATCCTGATCATATATTAATATTTATTCGCCCAGACCAAAAAGCATCTCTATTAAATTCACTATCGAAATGGGGTTGGCTGAATTGATTAACTTTATCTCGAATTAGATTAGACGAATAAAACAAACAAATAAAAAGAGAAGTAAACAATTTATGAAATTATGGAACAAATAATTTGGGGTTAAATGAGAAAAATTATTTTATTATTATGAGGTTTCCTCAAAAGAATGACCAGTTAAAAGCAATTTAATTAAATTGTCTTGTACTAACCGCAGGAAAGGAATAAAGTCGCATAAAGCAAGCAATTTATAATTTAAGAGAACAAAGGAGTAAGTCATCAGTTAATAAACCATTCAAGATGGCGTCATATTTTTACCGCCTTTTTCAATGCACCTATTTCCGTGTCCAATTGTGTTATTACAGACATATTGGTTGCTGGAAATTAATAATACTTCAAATAAATATCACAAATATTCTTATTATCATAATTTTATGATAGGTAGGCTTTTTGCACGGTGATAATAAGTGATATAAATAACAAAACAATATTTAGCCCTTTTAGGACGTTTCTCCGCAGAGAAATAGCTCTCCTCTCCGAGAGAAGGAGACGCCGTAATCCACCACGCAAGCCCAGTGCAGATTGGTGGATGTCACATGTGTTCGAATTAGATAGTTATAGGACAATTCGGTTTCCTCGCGATGTTTTCCTTCACCGTTTTGGAGCAGTGGTGATGAGATAAATTACACAAAGTAAAGCGCCTGCCTGGGTTCAAACCCGCGACGTACGTAAGTCGACACTGCTCAAGTTAGTTGCTGTAATTGATATCCATAGCATTAACATGATAGTGCAACAACTACGCCTTCATGTATACAGAACACAACACACTCCAACAGTCTTAGTAACGTTCCGTACTATTATAATACAGTAACCCCACCAGAAATCCTTCCGAAAGACTTTCCACCAGTTAAATCTCCTAGAACAAAGAAACAATCTGACATAGGAACAGCAACAAGGGAGCGTCCTGCTTCGTATTTAAATGACTTCAAAAATCAAACAGGGAAATAATAATTCTCTATTTACATTTTGATATTAATATTACATGGATGATTGTGCGAATTTGTTCGATTAAACATTGACTGCATTCACATTGGTAATGATACGCACCGCGTGTCTAAAAGCCTTACCTTAGTTTTCAAATTTACATAACATACGCTTTCTAGTAATATTTAACTATCCTACTAATATTATAAATGCGAAAGTCTGTAAGTATGCATATTAGGATGTATGGATGTTTGTTACTCTTTCACGCAAAAACTACTGAATGGATTGTAATGAAACTTTACATTAATATAGCTCATACATCAGAATAACATATAGGCTATAATTTATAAAGATATTGTGTGGATTGTCCAAAATATAACGATAAGTGTCAAGTAAGGAGGAAAAATTCAGCCATATGCGACCTATTCTGGTGTACGCTGCAAAAACCGTTAGAGTTACACGTATATAATGTAAAATGGAAATGTTTATCTTAAATAGTTCTATAAAAAGGCCCACGACAGCATATATCTATCTTTTATGTGTAAGCCATTATCGCCAAAATAGTGAACCGTCTATCATTTATTGGGCTGAACGAAGTTTGCCGGCCAGCTAGTAAACTATTATTTAAAATTTATTAAATTTAATCCACGCATCGTTTTCATGATCGCGAGATGTGCGAAGATGGATGTAAGTGATGCACAATTAGCATCAATTATCAGATAAAAAGAAAGAACCCAGACGGATTTGCGTCGACGGTAGTGTAGTCCTAATATTATGGACTCGATCTTTTATAACGGCATGGGTACAACACTAATTTGTTATTTCACTGCTAGTGTTGTTACATATGCTTATCGATAATCTTTCGCGATTGTAAGCTTCATGAATATTATTGTTCACAAATTATTGAGATGTCCTGTTAGTTCTTACCTTATCTTTTACGTTACGATCAACGGATACCACATGTAATAATAATTAAATAATTATGAATAATATTTCTTAAATATAAAGCAATTTCTTCTGTCCGATTTTGATGAAAATTACTGTGCTTATGTGGGTCCAAATGGGTGGTCGAAAACATCGTTTAGATTCATAATCGAATCCGTTAGGTGGCATTGCCGTGGGCTTCCAGTAGGTTTTTAATTTTTTGACGAACAACGAACACGCTATGACAAGTTGTTAAAATGAGTTTTTGTTAAAAAGTCCCATTTTACCCTTCGTGTACGGAACCCTAAAAACCTAGAATTGATGCTCAAAATAATTATTAAGAAGAAATATCGATATTGTATCACAACCCTAGCAGGTCACGATAAAAAACTCTAAGAATTATCGACAGCTAACCGTAAAAAAAGCGCCAAGCTCTAGCGATGACGTTAAATTTAAACAATGGAATACGACCATAACATTACCGATTTAGCATCTCACTACCGGCTTACACTAATTTGTTATCCGCTAATCACTGGCCGGTGAAGGTTCGGCCACTTCTTTCGAATGTTTTTTGTATCTGTCATGCAAACTGTAGGTAACACAAGGTCGAAGGCTTGGCTTAAAATGCGAGGCGTGTTACCTTTATCATATTAAGCAACGTTATTCTTCAAGTTGTGCAAACAGGAAAATATTTTGGCTACATATCTGCCTTGGTTTTATTCATTTTATTATTATTACCTTATTTTTAATATTCAACACGCAAATGTCACTTTGCAAACGTTATACTTGTACTTTTAACGTATTTTTAGTTGAAATTTTCACCATCTTTCAAGCTTGCATTTGTCAATTGATAACCTACAGGATCCTAAAGCTGAACCATTGTGTTAAATTAAATCATACGAATATTTAATATTTTCTCCAAAATAACCTTATTAAATACAAAACAAAGAGAAGCTTGACCGCTCAGGTAATAATAAATACAAATCCACATGACATTAAAAACGTCCTGAACTTAACCTTTTGTTTTTACGTTGCCAACTATTTAAAGAGCATTAGATAAGGAAATGGAGAGAAGGGAAAACATTTAAATGTTATGATTATGACAAAGACAATGTCTTTGTGGTGAACTTTCTGGAATAATGTGACGGGCGTCTACCAGCTTGTGTATAATTCTTTTGTCGGTTCGTTATTAGTATTCGTGAGGTGCGACGCATTGTTCGCATCAATCTGCATATAGTTTCCCTCCTCTGTATGCGATCTCTGTCCGTGTGTGAACTAGCCAAGAAACCGATTTATTCTGGATATACTATAGATAGATATAGAGTCTAAACTTGTCTTCCTCGCGCGATATCCTACCACTGGGATCAGCCGACCCGCCCCGACTTCGCTTGAGTTGTTTCTCTACAAACTTTTATCCCCTACTTGACCTTGAGGGGGTGAATCTCGGGGCTACGGAGCTCAAGCCCGCCCTCTCTCTCCCTAAAATAATGAGAATTCACAGTATTTTTACTTTCTTAAATATACTCTCTCTTAAGCCCCCCTAATCATAGTTCTAGATCAGCCACTTTGTAAATAAAGCTCTGAAAAATAAAATTTAAATACATACATACATTCTTTATTGCTCTGTTCAAATTCTATTAATACTGTAGGTAAATAGCATACAGTGAGTAAAAAACACTAAACGAATTAGACGAGATTAAGATACGCAAAAACGTTTAATATCGCATACCGAGAACAAATTGATACCAGCAAAAAGTATCTATTCAACAAAGGTATTTATAAAGTGTGGAACTTATATTCTAGGACGTACGTGTAATAATTGTTATTTAAAACATTAAAGCTAACTTAGGCTCGATAACAATTAATAGTTTTAAAAACTAAAAAACACGCTAAATAAAATATCTGCATTAGATATAGTATTCATTGTTTACTTTTTAACACCTAGATGGCGTTAATCTCAATCTTAAAAAATCGCAAATCCTTAAGATCCTAGTAAGGATAAGTAGACAACTATTTCCTTGATTGTTCATCAAATTTTACCAAAATAAAAATAGAAATTCAAATGTAACGCATGATCGGTCCGTATCATGCATTTTTTGTTGATTTCTTCAACAACAAGTTTACATATGTCGTCATGGGGGAACAAAGATTTCCAAAACTTAAACGAGTAGCGTTAGTGCCTGCCTTGTTTTTAAATTTTCTCAACCGGATCTTCAAACGTGTTTTAATCCAATACAAAAAGCCGGGGAATCCCCGGTGACGGTAGTTCAGTGCGATGTTACAAATCACTCGCTATCTGCATGATCCGCGGCGACCACTCCAACTAATCCGCAGGCTTTGCCGCACAGTAAATTAACATATCTGTCAAGTGCACCTCTGTTGTTTGTCGTGTAATAAATATGCGCTCACGCCCGTAACCCAGAGGGGTAGGCAGAGATCATGGATTTCCATTTGGCGCGATCCTGGCATACCTCTCTCGCTTCTTCTACATTCATACATCTACGCATACATGCTCGTCGGTTATGGGCGGTCCTCATCGCCGTTTTTTAGTAAGCCACTAATCTGATCGATCTCCTAGGCGTCCCCGACTAACACTGCCACTCACTTTTGCTACATTAATTTGTTTCGTTATTCTTTCTTCATTCATCCTTTCAACATGCCCGAATTTTTCTAAATTAACCTCCTAAAGGTCTAAAGTAGGGGTAAAATTGTTAGGCAATGAACTAATGAAGAACACAACATATGTTATTACACCTCTGCACTCAACCAGTGGTCTTTGTTAACAGACGACGCTAACAGGTCGCAGTAATATACTACTCTCGAGCGTTCTCAACTGCAATCAGTTAATTCACATCCTGGACGTGTTCCAGTTTATGTAACGCTATGACACGTCTTCCCATTTTAAGTGCACAGACTGCAAATATAAATTTTGGAGATAACTTAAAGACTGTAAACTCAAAACAGGATAGGCGCGGCAATAGTTCAAAAATAAATAAATGATCAACAAAAATAAACCCATGTGTCTTAACAATAAAATTCAAAATTGAATAAAAGAAAAATAAATAAATGAAAAAAGTTCCTCAATATTGTTCCAAATTCAAAAATGTTGCTGAAACATGTTGCTAACGCGAACCTATAAGATTTTTCCTTACTAAATATCGTCTAACGCGGTTAAAGAAGTTTCCACTTCAAATATTTTCAACAACATATTTTCATTCCTGCCGCCGAGTTTCGTCATCGGACGACACGACAGACCGCCAGGTATCATCCACACCACCTGGATGGCTGGCATTCCTCCACAGTGCGGTTCTCGCGAAACTTTCTGCCACGCACTGCCGCGCTGTGGAACGGTCTGTCCTCGGCGGTATTTCCAAACCAGTACGACTTAGGGTCCTTCAAGAAGCGAGCTTATCTTTTTCTTAAAGGCCGGCAACGCATTTGCAGTTCCTCTGGTGTTGCAGGTGTCCATGGGCGACGTTGATCACCCCAGTGTTCCCGCCGCTCGTTTGCCCCCTTCTCTTTTTTATCCCATAAAAAAAAAACAACAGTTCTAGACTCTTCAATCCTAATTTATTTTTATGGTATAAAAACCCATTTTTATTTTTTTATTTACAGGTAAGTCACAAGCTTAGTTTAGTCCGGCGTACCAACCATGTCACCAGATAAGGTACAATTTCACTAAATCCCAAGTGTTAATATGAAAAAGTTTGGCATAAATTCTGTACAGTTACTAGTATATCAAGCCCATCTGCATTAACAAATTATGTTATAAACTAAATATGTCATATTCCAACCAAGTACTGATAGTTCTGTCTACCCCAATTTATCTTTTATTTCTCAACTCAGCGCGTTATAATGTTGTCTAACATGTAAGAAGATGGATGTGCCATACTTTTACTTGTAAATTGCTGACATACTAAAGAAAGGCGGTATTAAGCTGTACCCACAACGAGCCTATATGCCTGGATGTATGAATAGATAAAATAAGAGAATTTGTGCCAGGGCCGTGACAAATCGTAATCTCTGCCTGCCTCATTTTTCGTATATGTATATTCTCTTTCTGTTATCGAAATTATCCTTCAAAATGTCAAACCCGTGCGCGTTGCGTTCGTTAGTTGCGTGAATATCAATCCACGCTAACCAACCGAGTCCTAAGCGACTGCTGTCAGGCGAACCTGTCACGCGATCAACGAATAAATAATTCAACCTTGAGTCATGGTATGAAAACAGCGTTTATACTATGTTTACATGTAAAAGTAATGAAAAAACTTGATAAAGTTCAATCACCTTGACTATAACTTGAATTCTTTATTAAATTAACTCAATTAAGTTGTTAGACTTCTCACTAAACGGTCACATATAAAGTCTGGAGGCATAAAAACTCGGGCAAATTATTTTAGTTGTTTTGTTGTACATATAATAAATATAATAAAAATGTAACTGATCGCTGTCTGTACATAGAAGTATTCTGAGAAAAACTACAATTGGAGGCTTTCATAAACATAATGAAACCCAAAACAATGATTATTAGAATTTTTGTCTGTTTGTCTGTGCGTTTGTTACCGCTAATCTCAGAAACGGCTTAACCGATTTGGATGCGTTTTTCACTAATGTATTGCGGTAAGCTTCACTTAACATTTAGTGTTTGTTTTATCTCAATCGGTTCATAAATAAAAAAAGTTATATCAATTTAACTGTGCTACGGCCATTTTGTGTCGACCCCACATACGCGAGAAAAGGGCAGGGAGATGACGGTGTAGTACGGTAGTATTAAATAGGTAATATCAATTCGTTTGAGTAAAACTGCAGGGCGGGTGAAACCGCGGGGCACAGCTAGTTTTAAATAAAGCAATAAACATCTGTTGCACGAATGGGCCGACTCGACCGGACCAATATTCGGTCGGTGGAATACGACCTCACAGAAGACAGTCGCCAAGTAAT